>JAZHYW010007483.1:0-46038 GCA_037355805.1 Ixodes ricinus
CTGCAGATCTTTCATGAAGCTAAAAACCTTGTACTAGCCCACACCCGAACTTTTTTTAGGAACAGGAACTTGACACACTGCGCCAGGTCACAGAAATAGCACAGATGTCCCCGAAGGACAACCCAAGACTTCTTTTGTTGCGTGTGGAACCTTGGAAGAGGGCAATCACGAAGAAGTCATACAGTGTCTAACCTTGCAACGCCCTCTCCCTCCTCTCCCCCCTCCCCCGCCCATCTCGACGCAACCCTAAAAATCTTTTAGAAAATGAATTCGGCTTACTTTTATCGGTTTTTATCGGTTTAAACCGAAAACGCCGATCCTAAAAGCTGACCTTTTTTTGGTGAAAACGGAATTTCCGAAAATGGATTCGGCGTACTTTTATTGGTTTTTATCGGTTTAAACCGAAAACTCCGAACCCTAAGTCTATATTCTGTCAAATCTGAAGGAATAAGGTCAAAGCTGCTTACTCCGTTTGCGTGAATGAGTTGCCCAAGCTCATAATAGTAGAGCCTAGCAAGCGGTAGAAATGTTTAGCGTTTCGAATAAGCCTTCACTGTTACTACGAAAATTTGGCTATTATTCGTAGCATACGTTTTAGTACGCTCATCGGGTCAGCATAGTTCGATTTAACTGTACTTCATCCTACAAATAGACTAATAGAGTTTTTAGTAAAAGAGGGGTAGGGAGGCTTCATTTGAATTTGACCAATCTTGTCGGGGTGGGTCCTCAGAATTATAGGTAAAAATATATATGTGTAATCCCAATTCCTGTAGTGAACAAAACTGTCTTGCAAAAATGTTAGAAGTATGTAGTTCGAGAGAAAAAAATTATGAAACGTCACCGGGTGGAATTCGTGAAAATCGCAATTCGATTTTTGCTAAAGTTTAGACGGTCTCTGCAAAATATTGACTTCTCTCTTAGTCATAATATTTTTTACTATAAGTATGCAATGCGGGCTGTATTTGAAGGTGTGTTGTTGTCTTTTACTGTTTTCATTTATTTCTACATAAAATCGCAAACATGCCACCGAGAGCAATTTTGACTAACATTGAGATAACTATATCAAACGAACGGTAAGGAGCTATGCCATGAGACATATAGCGATACGTAGCTATTTATATAAGCTATCGAGTAGTATATATTTATTGTTCATTGAACGTCTTGGACAAATCTGATTTCGCCCCAATGTGTGCAAAAATTGAAAATATGAACAATTTAAAGTCCTTTCTCTAAAAACAAATTATACAGTATATATATATTTTCTTTTACTTTTTTAATTTATAAGCCCATAAGGTGCAGAAATACTGTATATACGTCTTGGGTGTATTATTTTTGTTGTATTTTGATTACAACTAGCTAAATAAGTCAATTTTAAGCCCGTCACTCAATCCATGGTTTCTATGCTGGATTCACCGCAATGGTACATGGCGGCCTCATTAATATCAGATGGTTTTAGAAGCCAGTTTATCATGATGCGTTTGCTGTTATATATGCTCATAACAACTCCCGGAACATCTGAGGCACGTTACGGAGGGCAAAATGAACCGTTCATGTTGTCCGTCTGTCCGTTTTTCCCGTGAGCGTTCTCCATCTATTTTCCAATATTCTCTACACTCAATGACAATCGACTGTGTTCAATCATATAAATACATTGATGTTCATTTCTCTCCTAATCTGTCTTGGATTCTTCACAATGACTCCATCACTGCCGAAGCTGCTAAAACATTAGGTTAGACCCGACGCTACTTGCACTCTGCACCTCCAGCCTTACGGCAACTTGCCTACGAAACATGTGTCCGTCCGAAAATTGAATACGCATCTGCCATTTGGTCCCCTGATCCGATCCACCTCACTAACATCTTAGAACCCATTCAAAATCACGCTGCACGATTCATCCTATCTATGATCGTACTGCCAGTGTGTTTGTAATGAAAGCTCATCTCTGCCTCCCCACCCTCTATACTCGCCGTAGAATGTCACGCATTTGTCGTTTCCAAAATATTTTTTTATCACCACCCTCAACTCAGACAATCGCTTCTTCTGGATCTCCACCGTTCATACCGACGAATTTTTAACTCTCTTAGCGTACGTCGCATCCCTAGTTCCACTGTCACTTTTAACAACTCATTTCTCCCACTTGTCATAATAGAATGGAATAATCTGCCATACCATGGAGCGCAAATCAGTGGACTTGATATTTTTAAACATGCTGTGACATTGTTAATTATTGTATAACCAGTGTCTTGTTTTTATTAGTGGCCACCGCTTGGCCACCATTTATTTTTATGTTGTTTTTGTTTACCATCTGTATAAAAATTTCCACCAATACGTGTTCCCTGTATGACCCCCCCCCCCCCTTTGTGTAATGCGCCTAACGGGGCCCTTAAGGGTTATTGAATGAAATGAAAAACAGTAATCCCACCTGCAGTCTGAGAGTGGTGCGAGCGATGGCCACTAATAAAAACAAGACACCATTTCCAGATCTAGCGGGCGAGTGTTCTTACCGAATAATTCGCTGATGCAGAGTGCGATTAAGTGAATTTGCATATGGGGGGGGGGGGGGAGCTACCTATGTTATATACAATGGCCCGGTTTCTAAGAGGAATTAAAATACTCACGAATATTGCAAAAGCTGCTATAGCTAGAAATAACTGTGGTTAAGAATTTCTTATGGATTTGTAATTTTGCCTTAAAATTTCACGGCTAGAGGAAGCTTCTCGCCATCCCCTTTACTATGAAACACGAACAGGAGCGAAGCTGGTGGGGAGAACGTAGAGCTTCCGAAAGCGGCAGCCGACGTTTCACCAAGAGAGTTGGATATCTGGTTGTAATTTGTTTGCGTAGTTTAACAAATCACGCAGAAAATATTTCTGACAGCCACGTAGAGCTTTCTACAAGGGAGTCGACTTCAAAATAAAAATATTAAAACACAGTTTTTTTTTGCGCCAAACTTTTATCTTGTAAGTAGCACTCTGTTGTTCATCGAACTGACTCAAACGCCGGTCCCTTTTGATCAACGCGAGGGAGAGCAATGATGGTCCCAGACTACGCCCTACGATAAGCTTTGTTGACCTCGCGCCTCCAACCGAGGCTGTGTACCGGACCGGTTCGCTATCCCCAACCATCCTCTCTCACCAAAGTACCTCACTTCGCAAACTTGTATGGCTCCGTTTAGTCAAGGCTGTCGAGAGGAAGAGACGAACAGAGCCGACTTTTGACGTTATCATGCCGACCTGATGAATGCGCAAAACCTTATTTACGCAAGGGTCGCAATACATCTGTAGTGTTAACCGTTGTGATTATTGACAGTTGCCGGCAAAACCACTGTGTCGGGTACGGAAGCACCACACCAAAGAGCTCTTTGTCGGCGGCTATTTCTTTTAAGTTTGTCTATCTATTTTTTTACGTTTCCCCTAAAGCTTGCTGTCCTCTTTTATCCCCTGACTCTATTGTCGCCCCTTTTTCTATTTATTACTTCCGGTCCATTTAAAGGAAAAGCATACAGCGCGCTTTTTCTCGGTGATGCTTTTCAGCAATTAAATTCACATAATCGTCGATACTAAAACAATAAGAAGTCAAAGATAGAAGAAGAGAGATAATAAAAATGCAAAAAAAAAACGCACTTTGCAAGGAAGAACAGACGGGTTGTAACTTGGAAGTAGATGGTCACTCGTATTTCGTACGTCTACGTTTCAGTCATGGCTGCCGTTTTCAGCGTTAGAAGGAAGTCCTGTGCCGACTACTTTGAGAGAAAGAAGCGAGTGATATACCGCAAACGATATTTTTGACCCGTGACCGATTTCAACGTAGATGCATTGAAAAGAATCCTGCCTCCGACAAGAGCTGCTACTGTTCTGTCGACGGATATGCTCTGCCAGACTGTTTTCGACGAACCGGTGAGCAACTTTCAGCCTGTACGCTGAGTGACCCACCTTCAACCTCTCCGGCAAACTTCATTGAAGGACATGAAGTAGTGAATAACATTAACGAATAACTCCCTTGCGTATGCCGTTTGTCGTAAACCCAAAAAAGCCCTCACTCTATTGCGGCAAGAAAACAGCGGGAAATTGAAGGGTTGTACAACAGACAAGTGCGTAAAAAGTTGGCCACAGCATATAACCTGGCAACGAGGGAATCCAACTCTGGCACTGAATCCTCCTGCCTTAACTGTGACGAGTGGTGGGCAAACCTCAGATAAGCCTTTGTCAAGGCACCGTCTTATCAGGAGAGACACCAGCTGCTCACACTTGTGCCTGCAAGTGTAACTGTTTACGAGGCTGCACGTTTAATCCCGGAGGCGTCGAGCTGTATTTTAAAAAGGTCCAAGCGACTTTGTGAACGTTTTGGGGTATGGGAGCGTCTTGAGCCATACCAAGGCGCTGAGATAGGCGAGGACATCGTGCAGTCAGCCACGCGGTTTTACACCAACGATGGTTTCGACTGTTCCCGGCAGAGCCCCGACAAAAAGTACTTTGTAAACATTATGAAGGATGGGGAACAACAAGCCGTTGTCAAGCGCTGCATGACCAGGTTTATCCGAGAAGCCTACGAGCTGTTTAATAAATCTAATTCGGACTCCAAATTAGGACTGACCAAGTTTTATTCGCTGCGACCAAAATGGGTTAAGATAAACCCTGACTAAACCGTGAGGGTATGCGTGTGCTGCACAAATTTTGATTTGTGCTCATCTGCCCTCAACAGCGGATGCATGGGAAGGAAACATAACAGCTAAGGATATTGTCGCTTTGTGCCTTTGCCCCGATTCAACGGCCAATTGTATGCGAGGTGAATGCAAGAATTGCCCTAGCATTGGTCGACTCTCCTCACAAGAATTATGGTTGGTTCCAGATGAGGAGATTAGATTTTGCGCGTGGGAAAACGACATTTTGGGGAATAAGACTGCGGACTCAAACGCCTTTATAAAACAGGTGAAAAAATTAACCTAAAGATTTTCTGCTCACAGCTTCATCCGTAGAAGTCAACGGGATGCCGTTCTGATTGAGAAGAGCACGGTGACCACTAGACATATTGCTATACTTCGTTTCAGCTTGGGTCCAGACGCAGCCGATGCTACAAGCGCGAGCTCCGCGGGCTTCAGCGTCCCTGCCAAGCACGCGCGCTCGTGCAGTGGAAGCACTGTTCAGGGTCACATGCTCGCGCTTGTAGCATCGGCTGCGTCTGGACGCAAGCTGAAACGAAGTATATGCATTTTTATTTTGCGTAAAACTGGACGGTGATCCTGCTACATGAAATACAAGAGCACCACTGGCACAAGCGTCAAATCTCTGCGTTCACACCTGTTGCGTCGAACTCGAAAGGCCACGAATGTTTCGGTGTCGTGTGTCACGAGCTGTGCCGTGACACTCCCCACGCGGTACTCGCTCTGAGGTGCATTCAGGACTGGATGGAGGACTACATTTCAGTCTATGCGTCATTAGAGTGTATACCTGACGGTGCACCAGATCATTTTAAGAATAGATTTGAGCTCCATGAGTTCCGACGAGCAGGTCTTCTGAAGGTGAGGTGGTTTTTTTTCTGCGTCAGGAAACGGCAAGAACGGCTGTGATGGAATAGGGGGCTACTGAAGCATCAGGTGACGGTGCACAACCTCCGTGAGCCTGCACATAAGACCCTGCAGACATCAATGGATTTTGCGCATAAGGTGGGAAAGTGTGTAAAAAATGTGACTGTCCTGAATTACAAGAGAGACTACGTGAGTTATTTCCGCAATACCAAGCGAGCCGAATGGGGATACATACCGACTCAAAAAGGCATCGGCCTCTCACACATGTGGCGCCTTGAAAAAGGTGATGTGCGTCTGCAGTGAACAGCATAATTGGTATTTTAGTGCCTACATGGAGTTTCACAATGTGTAATTTCGTTAATTATTCCGGCAAATGGCAGATTTTTTGTAAAGGCCTCTGCATGAACACATAGGGTAGTTCTGTGCACAGTGATCAACGTCTATGTATGTGTATTTTATTAACGTGGATACATTAGTAGTTAAATCAAGTGTTTTTTTGTGATGTGATACCAGCAGGTCTTCTTCATTTTCTCACTTACGCCTTGTCTTATGCATGTAAGCTTATCAGCAACATAAAATCATCGACATAGTTCAAACAACTCAAGTTCGTGCAAAAAAATATCTGTGCGTTCATTAGTGGAAAACATAATTTTCATTATCGCAAACGATAGGTACTGAGCTGCTTCATTAGTGCTTATTTGGTGTTTATTTTTAAATTAGACTTTTTTATGTCACGCTGTGCGCCAGCAATTTCTAAGATAAGAACGTTCACCTGCCAGAGCTTGAGATATGTCTGGCTCGTCCCACACTCAGACTGCAGCTGGCATTACTGTTAACCTGAATTGTTAATTTTGCTCTCCCTAACGTGCCCCAGATGTTCCAGGAGTTGTTATGAGCATATATAACAGCGAACGCATCATGATAAACTGGCTTCTAAAGCCATCTGTTATTAATGAAGCCGCCAGTACCATTGCGGTGACGCCAGCATAGTAGAACTAAGGATTGAGTGACGGGCTTACAATTGACCTATTTAACTAGTTGCCACAAAATACAACAAAAATAATACACCAAGGGCTTATATGCAGTATTTCTGCACCTTATAAGCTATCAATTAAAAAATTAGAAAAAATAAAAATGTTTGTTTTTAGAAAATTGGTTTTAAAGTTTGCATATTTTCGTTTTTTGTACACATCTGGGGCAAATTAAATATGTCCAATAGGTTCAATGAACAAGAAATACATACCAATCGATAGCTTCTATAAATAGCTGATGACATAGCAGCTCCTTACCGTTCGTTTGACACAGCTATCCCAATGTTAGTCAAAATTGCTCTTGGTGGCATGATTGCCATTTTACGTAAAAATAAACCGAAATGTTAAAAGCCAACAATCTCACTATAAAAACAGCCCGAATTGCATATTTATAGTGTAAAAACTGTTATGACTAAGTGAAAAGTGAAGCTTGCAAAGACAGTTTTAACTCCAGCAAAAATAGAATTGCGATTTTCACGCATTCCGCCCGGCAGCGTTTCATACATTTTTTTCTCTTTCGAACTATATGTTCCTAAATTTTCGAAGGGCAGTTTTATTCATCACAGGGTTTGGGATTTGAAATATATTTTTACCGATAATTCTGAGGACCCACCCCGACAAGGTTGGTCGAATTCAAAAGAAACCATCTAGTATATTTGAACCTTCAACCATGTAGGCTAGAGGTGTTTCGTTCTATAGATTATTCCTATAGTTGTAAGTAGGTCATTTTTGATATGTTCGATTTGTCTTGCCCAGGAAAGGTTGTCACTAAACCATACACCTAATAATTTGCAATCAGTTATATGCTCTATAGCACAGCCTTTTATTGTCAGCCATGGAAGTCTCCTAACTTTTTTATTTTTAAGCATAAATAACATGTATTTCGTTTTTGTTTTAGCATTTAATCGTATCTTATTTTTGTCGAGCCAGGTGTTTAAATCTCGTAGGTAGTTGTTTGTATCTTGTTCAATTTCATCAATAGAGGTACCAGAAAACAGGATACTGGTATCATCAGCCCACATTCTAGATTTTGAGAGACTGTCATGTTTACAATATCGTCTAAATAGACTATAAAGAGCAACGGTCCTGATACGGATCCCTGTGGGAGCCCATTTTTAGCTGTGATGCAATCAAAATGGACGTCATTAATCTGTACATACTATTGCGGTTTAAAAAAAATAACCTTTTTATTTCATTTAGGGCTTGGCTACTAATGCCATAGCGAGGGAGTTTCTTTAGTACGATGTCGTGATTTATACTGTCGAATGCCTTTCGAAAATCTAACTACGCGGCAAAAGTAAGAAGTTTATTTTTAATTGTTGATTAAGGATTTATCTTTAACATTTAGCAAAGCTTGCTCTGCTGATTTTCTCTTTTGAAAACCGTACTGAGCTGGGGATAGGAGCGCAATTTCCGTAAGAAAAGCTGGAATTCGACTATTTATCAGTTTCTCAAAATCCTTTGATAATGGGAAGCACGGAGACTGGACGGTAGTTGCTAAAATCCCTTTTTTGCTATTTTTATGTATTATAGTTACTCTCGCAGTTTTCAATGCCTATAGAAAACTACCAGTCTCACAAATAAGATTCATAATAAGTTGTAATGGCGTACTTATAATGGTAGATACACTTCTGATTAGTTCGACTTTTATGTTATCATCTCCGCTGGCATTTGTATTTTTCATTGTTGTAATGACCGAATTTCAAAAGAAGTGACAGGCCTCAGCATAATAGTGCGTTCAAGATGTGCTCATGCAAAGGTATTCGACGAGGTTGTCGTTCGGTTCATTGTAGGCACCGACGTTTATAAAATAATAATTTATCTCATCTGCCATCTCATGTCCTTTAAAAGTGTCTAGCCCAATCTGTAGTGCATTAAGTGGTGTGTGGTTAGAATTGGGCTTGATGATAAAATTTATAGCCTCCCAGGTGCGCTTATAATCGTATTGAATGTAATTATAGTTGCTAACGTGGTAATGTGACTTAGCTTTTTTTTGATGTCGCGGTTCAATGCATTTTTAAATTGCTTATATTCCCACAGTACGCTGTTATCCCGAGTTTTTTTAGAGCTTTTCAAGCAATCTGTTTTTTTTCTTGTTGATACATTTTAGAAACTCACTTGATATCCACGGCTTCCTACTCCTGTAGCGTCGTGCTCCAAGTTGGTGCAAAGGAAACGCTGCGTCGTAATACTTTTTAAGGGCTGCTAGCAAACTAGAATATGATCATCAACATTTCGACTAGTCGTCACGTTATCCCAGCTGATTTCAGATACCAGTTCGTGAAATGCCTCAAGGCTACGTTGATTAATATTTTGAAAATATTTAATGCTTGTTCTTGGTAAATTCTTTCTGAGATGCAATAGATAGCAAAATAAGGGAAAATGGTTACTCATATCCGCACGGAATTTTCCCAATACAGTGTTCGATTGGTTAATATTTGTAATGCAAACATTGATAGGGGTGCTAGTCTAACGTTACGCATGTGGGAACACTGATCAAGTTCTTACCCAAAAGACTACAAAATTGTTAAAGTGACGTTAATTGTATCAGAAAGTAAATGAATATTGACATCTCCCATTATTATAATTTTCGTGTTTTGATACAAAAGAGGAGAAAGCATATTTTCAATGCAGGAACAGAATTCCACAAAATTTCCAGATGCGGTACGGTATAGCACTACGAAGCATGTGTCTTAGAGTTGAGCAGCAAAACACTCGATATCAGCTGTTGATATGGAACATTTACCTATTTCACACATTTGTAGCGCTGAATCGTGATAGATAGCCACACCGCCACCGGTCTTGTTGGTTCTATCAATATGTAAGCAGCTATAGTATGGAAATTGTACCGACAACGCTTTGGTTGTGTAGTGTGTTTCCGTAAACATTACTACATTGAATTGAATTTTAAGGGTGTAAGAAAGAGCTTGCTACTCTCTTTTTTGTTTTGCATGCTTCTTGCATTTATGTGAGAGAGAAATGCCAAAAACAGTTATTTTAAGTTCGTTAATAGTGTCCGTGTTGTAATCTTCACAGGTAACCTCTGTGTGACGGTGTGACTTAGTGTGCAAAAGAATGGTGTGCCAACCCATAGATCGGCTCGGAGGGACAAGGGAAGAGGACGAAGAAGAGTAGAGATTTGTAGTGCGTGCACGGAGAGCGTGCGAAGGACTGGCCGGGAGAACGTGTTGGGTCGGAACGACACCATCCACCAGGGCGATTGGCGGCTCGCTCCTGCTGTCTGACCAGAAGCCTTGTCCCAGCGAGGGCAGCGCATAGACATCTACGCTGCCCGGTTTCGTACTGCGAGAGCACAAGTTGCGGTGACTCTTGGATCATCGACGGAAGCCAACCGCTCCGGCTCCTGACTGCCAGCCACAACCGTGGGCCTACAACGATAGCTCCAGACACGAGACCCGCTGCTGCGCATGGTTGTTCAAAGACATGGTGACTGTTCCGTTCCCCTTTCTTTCATTTCTTTAACTAAGTTTTTTTTCTTTTTAGTATAAGCATATGAACTATTGATTTCTTTTGTAAATACATGGTTTTAAGAAAAACGAAGGACATTGTATTTTGTCTATATTTCACCCTAAAGAGCCTTGCTACACTCTGGTTCCGGAAAGCTGGAATCCATTTCTGCCATGACGTTCTAGGCGAGTTTTGCAATGTCTGACATATTTTTCATATCTAAAGTCCTAGAGTTGTCTGCGCTCCTTCCCATTTTTTGTCCATACATACTTCCAATTTATTTTTTGTTTTGTCTTGATCGCCTCGCTGAGGAGGATCTTGTTAAGCATGGCTAGGTGTTCGTTCACAAATTCAGGGGACGGGTGACCGGGGATGCCTATCATCTTAGTAGTTAAGCGGTTCTTTTTAACCGCAGAGAACACCGCGTTACTTTCCTGGCGTGTTGTGAACTGTACAATAATATGCTCCAGAGGAACCAGAGGAACCTACAGTGCTTCAGTCATATGTTTTAGGACATCATATACGTTTTCTTTAGGGCTGAGGGGCACACCCTTGATTTTCAAGTTCTTTAGTGCACTGTACTGCTCTAGTTCAGCAATTCTGTTCATCGAATTCTCTAGGTTGCTACGCAGTTCCTTGTTCTCGCTTCGCAGCTGCTCATTTGCGGTGTTCATCTGGCATAACTGTGCCTTGATGCTCTTTAGCTCTCCGATAGCAGTTTTAAATTTATCAACTGATTTGGAACAGAAACCCTTGCTCTCCTGTGGGTCAACGATATCAGTTTTTAATTCCTTTAGCTCATCAGTGGCGGCTAGAACTGTGCGCGTATTCATTTTTCGATTTCGTCTAAATCAGAGTGTCGAACCGAAATTTTTATCGGTTCGGTTCCGGTTCGGGTTCACGGCTTTCGGTTCGGTTCCGGTTCAGTTCCGGGGAGCAAAAAATAACGGTTCAAACCGGTTCGAACCGGTTCGAACCGGTTTGAACCGTTAAATTGAGAATATTTTTTCCGCGTTATTCTGGCAATATACACTATTTACGCCGTGAGACGATTAACTATATAGTTTCTTCGATCGTCCATGCAATTTACTTTTGTTTTTAGGCACCAAAAATATGAAATTCAGTTATTTAATTTCGACGCAAGAGTAGAAGAAAGTTTACATTAACGTACATAACGTCGTGTTCATACGACTCAACATCCCTTTGTTTACCAGTAACATATATTTTACCTGAATAAAATGTTTAAGTACAAGACTAAAGAGTTGAGCTTTTGGTACATACCTGTAAATAGATCAGCTTGAAATTTAGAACTATACTGTATTTTCTTGTCCCTTCTTCATGTTTAAGTAAAATTCTAAAGTTCAAGCTGATCTATTTACACGGTATAAAATGCTGTCGCCGGGTGTGGTAGGTCGCCTAAAATAGCCGTGATTGGTACAACTTTGTGTCGCAGCATTAAAAGTGAAATCATGATTGTGTCCTTGAACTAAGGAATTAATTACATCACATAAAATTATGAAATGAGCACCTCGTGGCCATATATATCATAAAATATGGTTTACGAAATACGCTTCACAATATATGTGCATATGATGACGACACAACTGAGCTAGACGCATTGAAATTTTCAAAATGTCACAAAAGTTTTAGGATAATTCCTTTCAGTCTATTTTTTATAGAAACACCGAGCGGCAATCAAAATGCTTGTTGTTCTAACCAAACATAGTTTACACTCAGCACCGCATGCATGCAACTAATCATGCAGCAAGGAGTAATCGCAATTGTTCCCTCTAATCTATACGCACCTTCGCACTCAGATCGAATCAGGCCCAAAATAGCGCTTGCCCAAGAGAACATTTTCTTATACAGGATAAGCTGGCATAGCCTGGCTGTTGAGGTTTGTTGTTGACAAGATGCCGGTCAATTTAATTTGCAAATGAGCATCGCCCTTGCTAATTAATGGTTTTAACGTTAGCGTTAAGGAGCTCATGTCGCAGAAAAGCCGATGTCGGTGGCGTGACTGAAAATTCCTGATTGGTCAATATATGGTCATGACGTCAGAGCTACATGCCCTCGCGCAGGAATTTCAAACAACCCACAATGCTCACGTGGAACGTGATATCAAGCTTGGAATGGGAGTGATTAAAACTCGACATGTAATGCGAATTAAAGGTAGCCGCACGTCTGAAATGATCTCACTTTTAAAGTAATTCCTTTGCCTAAAAGAAAAACAAAATTAGGAATTTTAGGTGGGATTCGAACCTACGACCCTTCGGTTGCGACTCAGACGCTTTTAACTAGGTCACGCGAAGCACGCTTGTGCAGCAAATGAGAATGCGATCGTTCCTCTTTTAAAGGCGTATCTTAAGCGTCCTCCAAGGTTCTTTTTTGTTAAGTAAAACGAAGTAGTATTTCATGTTCTACTCGACATGGCAGATACTTAATTCGACACTTTCTGACGGTTTGCGTGCGTAATCGTCATAGTTCCGCCGCGCGCTCCTGTTTACTTTGTTTTTGTCCAGCCCACAGACACATAAAAGTAATGTTCACCACATAAAAGAGGCAATAACAGACTTCTATATGTTTGAGAAGTTACATGTGTGAGGAACACATAGTTATTCAACCACGAGAAAGAGCTGAGCACGTTGGATAAACATATTTAGGAGAAACCAGCTAAACACACCAACCGTACATATGAGAGGAGAACGAGAGATCCAGTGGTTGAATGCATCTCTCTCGTTCTCCTCTCATTTGTACGGTTGGTTCCGTCAGCTGGTTTCTCCTAAATAGTTATTTAAATTAGCTTCAAAATCAGAAATGTGTGTAAGGCTGTCCCATATCACTTAAAATGTGCCTGTCGAGGATAAGAAGGCCGGAAAAGATTGGCAGAACACCTTTCAGATAATTTGGGGGCATTGCTTTATGAATGTCGGCCCTTTATTTATGTTGTGAAATATTCAGTTAGTAATTAAATATATTTTTATAATGATCAATAATTTTACTTTATAAAGTTCACATAACCGCTTGAGACCGACGCGGAAGGACGATACTCGAAACTACGCGAGCTGTGGAGTCTGCGTAAAAGTGTTTTTCTGTTTGGCTGATTGGCAATGTGAAACATCGGGTTGCAGGGTACGCCAGAAAGGACTCTGTGGTCACATGATAGATCGGAAGGCAGATACACGAAATGTTCAAAAAGAGAGATAGTTAACGTTATTTTCCCAAATACTCCTTACGGAACGCCTTATTACAAAAAAGATGCGTAAAGATGCACGCAATGAAATTCATAATTTTTCATAAATAGCTCGAAGGACATACAAAGATTCTTAAAATCTTAGTATAAATCACATTTCATCAGCTTGCATGAGCTCAAAACTTCGCGAAATACTGCCTCGGCAGGTTAATGTTATATTCGGTTTTACCTGCACTTGTTTTGGGCCCTGACTTTACGACACTATGCTTGAATAGTCATGCCCAGTGGCGTCACGAAGGTCACCGGCACCCGGGGCGGTAGCCCGCCGTGACACCCCCCCCCACCCCCCCCCAATCCCCCGCTCTCGCGTGGCCCGCCGCGACTTCCCCCCCCTTCCATCCGCTCTCGCGTGGCCAGCCTTGACTCCCCCCCCTCTTGTGGCCCGCCGCGACACCCCCTGAGCGCTGCACCCGGGGCGGTCCGCCCCCCCCTCGCCCCCCCCTTGTGACGACACTGGTCATGCCCTCTAACATTTCTCTAGGCTGCCATATATCATCGCGAGACTGCTATAAATACTGCACAACTTTACAATTAGGACATCTATTGCTAATGTTGCGAACATCACATTTCACCAGAAAGCTCAACTGTTTAACATGGTATGCACGTGACGTCATCACACTATAGGCTGGTGGTCATTGTGATTTCTTCTTGCTGAGAAAATCGAATTCGATGGTGCAAAATGCACGCGGCAAGGGGTTCAAGCTCAATGAAAGCCAATTATTTGAAAGGCACGTATAATTGTCCTTAGTGCATCGTCGTGAGGAACGGCGCGAGCGTTTGGCACGACAAAAACGTGCTCTCTGGCAAGAGCGTTTTTGCAAACAAAGTAGTTTCCAGGGCCACGTTTTTTGGTCTGCGCCAAAGATGCGGGGAAGAGGAATCTTTGAAACACATAATGTTTTTAAAACTAACCCCCACCTCCCCCCCCCACACACACACGCACGCACACACACAAACACTTTTTTTTAAAGCGAAGCAGTTAAGGGCTAGTTTCCCCAGTATCGTGTCCGTCGCCAAACAAATGATGACACTAAATTCTAGACAGCTACCGCCATCTATAAGTGACGACGGCAACCAGACAACCGGCTTGCCGGTTGTCTGGTTGCCTCCGTTGCGCATAGATGGCCGGCAACCTCCCCAGCCTTTCCCCTCTGGCTCGCCGACTTGCGGCCGGCCATTACTTCATTCCCATCATAGTAGAGCTTCGCTGATCTTCCTTCTTCGCCAGAACGGTTAGGCTGAAAGTATTCCTGAGGAACTGCCTCCTCCGTTTGTGTGTGCTAATTCGACAATTTTAGTTGTCACTTGTTAAAAGCAACCCTTCTTTGCTCTTATTTTGCACCCCGTGAAGTTTAAAGTGGTCATAAAACGATTTCGGGTTGCAATGTTCGTGACTTTGCAGAGGCGTACTGGTCCCTAGTCTGGCCCAAGTATACTCGCACAGGCCGCCACTGATTCAGAAGCTTCTTTGTCGCTGTGAAATTGCGAGGATAAAATGAGACTATTTCTTTTAGTCTTGCCTTCGCAAAGATTGATGTCGTAATTGTGGGATCAAAACCACCCGCCTGATGACAGTCGAGCGCGGCTCATGGATTGGACAGGAGAACTGCGTGAGCACTGTACATCGGCTCGTAACAATCAATGCCTCGGCGGACACTTGGGTAGTGGCTCGTGTCCAACCACTGCGGTGATGAGAATAGTTGAACTCTAACAATGCCTGGAGCTCAGCACGCGTTTTGTTCCTTTGCAACCAGAGCGCGGGGGTATGATTAACGTTGGCGGCATAAGATAGGCAGCAGGCAACGTGGCCGCTTCTGCTTCCGAGTTGAGGGGATGAACGATGCTCATTTTTCTCTAATTTTTTGGCGATTGCCATTGCCTAGAAAAAAGAGCAAAGCCAAGTTCAATCAGTTATTACCGTTGGGGGTGATCCTGAGTAGTATTTAGTGATGTATGGAAATCTTTTTATAGCTCCTTTAAGCAAAATACAGAGGGGGTCGAAACTTGGGCAATAACTTGAGAACGACGCTCGTGTGAGACTTACAGCGACTGCCAGCGTTCGGATGTCCCTCCGAGGTCACTAAAATCTTTTTTTTTGTATTTCTTCTTTACACACATGGAGTTCAATGTAACGTCATATTAATAAGTCGCATTTAGTCATTTTAATACTTCTATTCTCGGGAACATCTTTCGGATCCAGTTCAGCAACAACGAACAAATGTTTTGGTGCCTCAATGATGTAAAATTGGTCTTGCAACATATATTTGCATTTTCAATGAATACTGTTAAGAAATAACCCCTGACGATGATAGCTTGCGAAAACATCCATTAGTTTTCTCCTCCGCGCAATAGCAGATGCAGAAAAAATAAAGGAAAAAGACAACTGTCGATCCCTTCCTCAACTCGCTATTTGAACAAGTGGTCACGTGATCTGACGCTAATTATATACCGTCAGTGTTCATCATAGTCATGCCCTAGGGCAGTGGTTCTCAACCGTTGATGTTTCGCGAACCCCTTGTAGGTCGGCGGAGATGATGAAGGACCTTGTTCGTGGTCAGGGGAAGGTAAAAGTATAGGATAAATATGATAATGATTTAATAAATGGATATAACTAGGGGCTGTGTGAAGTAGACCTCTCTCATTGACATACACACGAGAAAATTCATTCGAAAATTGGAACTTTTCTTTTCAATTTAAAAAAAGAATAGAACTTTTATTGCCAGGCTTGACTGATGAGGCAGAGCTTCGGTTACCCCTAGAATGCCTTCGCGGACCCCCATTTAAGATGTACTGCGCTAGGGTTTGGAAAGCAAAAGCTTGGGCTGAGCTTCAGATATTGTTAGAGTTGGGCTATTATCATATTTAATTTACATGAACCTTTACTGGAATGTTTGGCGATACTGATTGTCATGAACCCGAGCACTCGACTGGAGGTTATAAAAATCGCTTACGTCACGGTGTCATGTGACTCTCGGCGCGAAATCGTGATGTCATGTTACTTCATGCTGTCAACAAGGTTAATACGTCTAGTGACTTCCTCAAATTAAATCGAGTTAACGCAGTGAGTCACGTGACGTCACGGGGTCACGTGACATCTTACTTGACAACATGTTTTGACACCATGACGTCACGTGACAACGTGACATGTTTAATCATAGTGCCAATACAAAAGCGCCACGAAAACCCACAATTTAACATACATTGCAATTTTGTATATGACGATTTGATTAATAGATAGAAATACAGCCGCCAATTTTTTATTTCCATGTGTTCATTTTGTGATACGAACAAAAAAATACCTTGAACCGTTTTGAACCGGTTACCGTTATATTTTTTTTCGGTTCGGTTCCGGTTCAGTTCCAAGATGGCGGCGAAGATTTCGGTTCGGTTCAGTTCCGGTTCGGCTAAAAATAACGGTTCTGTTCCGGTTTTCGGTTCGGTTCGGTTCCGGTTCGACACCCTGGTCTAAATAACAAACATGGGTTTAGGGCAATATATACGCAAAGCAAGCATCCTCGTGCCACTTCGGGTCAAGCATACGTGATGACAAAAGACAGTGTTAGTCCTGTTGTGTCTGCCGCTGGACTGCGCCGTTCACTCGCCTGGCAGCTATTTTCGTGCTCGCTGCTCGTCAGTAGAATGTCGTTGCTGTAGCTCCCGTAGGCGGAAACTGAGGCTCCCATTTTCGGCGCGTCACGCTTGCTGGCAGGGTTTGGGCGGCCGTCGTTCGCACGTTGATAGTGTTCGATCGTCCGCTTGCGATGGGATGACAACAGACAGTTTTAGCCCTGTTGTGTGAGCCGCTGGAGTGAAAACACAACAGGGCTAACACAACTGGGACTCCTCCTGGGATGCGATTTTAAATGTCACAGGGAATACAATAAATGAAACAGTATCAAGCGGGCCCACTTCGACAGACTTTGGTATGTCCAAGGAAGACTTGTTTTGAATAGTATAAAGGTGAACTCTCGGAAAGAAGAAGGTAGGACGTTATGGTTTTGTGATTATGTCAGTTACGAGTCTGGGGGTTTTATTGTTAACCCAAGTGGTGCACTCTTGACGGAAAAGTCAGAAGAAGTGTTTGAAAAATGAGCTAAGCATTGTACAAATGCTAAAACCATCAATGACTGGATGTTTTTATACATACAGACAGTTTCGCGGACGGCCTGTCCCGAGGAGAAAGCAGAGTTTGTATATCTTGCTCTCCTTAAATTGAAAACGTAATGGGCAGTGCGTATCCAAGTGAGAAGAGAAATTTCCGCGACAATAAAGCAGTCAAGAATGAGTTAAAAACTAGGTCATTACAACTGTTACAAACTGATAAATCCGGTAGAATTGATATTCTTCCTGAGCCTTCCTTGAAGATGAAAATAAAGACAGCCATGAACTCCTTGTTTCATGAATAAGATGCTAACATAGAGAACATAAGGAAGAACATACGTACAATCAGAAATGAAGGCGATTTTGAAGGTGTAGCAAAAACCTGGGGGGATCGTTGAGGTCGGCATTGAGTGTGAAGTTCTTCCTCAAAGATCACAAACCGAAGATGCCACTTTGAGGGGTTGTTAATAAAACTGGAACATGGCAGAAGGTTGTTTCCGTATTTATTCAAAAGGGTTTAGGACATGTTCCTGTAGGTCGATCCCTGTCACTGAGGAAATTAAACGATTGGATCGAGCTACTCAAGGATCACCATAGAAGGATATGTACAATCTTTTCAAGGGACATCAAAGATCTCTACAACTCACTGGAAAAGTGTCGTCTACTGAAAAGGGAATTTGGTTAAAATTCCATCACAATCAGTCATTTTCATAAATAGTTTTCTTACTATTCTGGAGTATTACCTTCAGTCGACAGGTGTAGAAGATGAATGAAAATAAGTACATAGAAAAAGAGTGAGTGTGCATAAGGTCGTCTGTTGCACCGGTATTAGTTGAAATTTACCTGAACTCTTTGGATAGTGTTGTGTCTGATAGGTTGCAAGAACCGTCAGATAAATGCATTTTTAAAATATATGTTGATGACATAGTGATTCGCTCTTTTTGCAAAGTTTTATCAAACAACCTACAAACGTTGATTAAATCAGCAGCCCCTGAGCTTTAGTTCAAGGTGGAAAGACCTCCTTCAGTAGTTTTAGATTTTGTTCATTCATACTGAAGTAGGGTTGTGCTGGGGAGTATGTCAAAGAAAGTTAAAAAAGTGCTATCAAAATTAAGTTGCCACGCAAAACCGTGAAGACAGGGGTAGTTATATCATAAACCAGGAATGCATTAGACAGATCTTGTATTTATTTTATGACTTCATCGTTAGAAAGACAGTGGAAGAGTTTGAACAAAGCCGGTTCTAGAGGTCAGTTTATTAAAATACAATTATGTCTATAAATCACTAAACAAAACTAAAGGAGAACAGAAATCAAAGAACAAGTTTGCTCTAATCCCGTATTACCATAAAATATCGGATAATCTGAAAGCAATCGCAAAACAGTTCGGAGTGGACATCGTTTTCGGTTCATGATTTAAATTACGTAGACTCACGCTATTTCAGACAGATTCGAGTGGATGCAGTAAAACCCACAGTGAGAAGTCGGTCCCCGGCAGAAATAGAGTGGTCAGTGAGATACCTTTGGCTTGTGGTTTTAAGTACGCAGGGAAAACTTCAAGGTGTATCAATGACAGGTTAACGGAACACAAAAGAAACATAAAGAATAATGCTGCAAATTCAGAATTAGTCAAACACGTGGACGAATACAATAATTGAAGTGCACAATGGTCAGCCACAAAAATAGTACACCCCGAGGTAGATAACACGAATATAGTTGAAAGAAAGACAATGTGGATAAGAATATTAGGAAACTGTATCAGTCAGGCCTTTTTGCAGCTTGGCATTTCTATAAAAAAACATTTGCAACTCTAGTTGAGCATTGTTTTTGGTTGTCCATTATTTGCAAGGGTTTTGTTTGTCCTTATAAGGTTAAAACAGCGCTAACGACGAGGGACAAGAAGCAAAAGGACACATACACAGCGCTGACTCTGAACAAAATATTTATTCATCGTGACCGCACAATAAGCTACTTGTTTGGTCAAGACCATAAAAGAGATAAAACAGTCATGTATCAACACCACAAAACCACCGCATCGCACGCGCGCATTTTTCACTCGTGACGAGTAAGATCATTTATATCTCTGTTAGATAGGGCAATAGACGAGCAGCTGACACACTCGGCGCCTAATCTAGATATCTCCAACGCCTCGATTATTTCATGGGTTAGTTGGTCGTAATGGTGTTTCACGATTTTACACTGCTGGAAATCTTGATGACAGCCGCAATCGCGGCAATGAATGCTGAGATGGCCAGATACCGCAGAGGTCACATTATCGGCGTGCTCCCGTAATCTTTCATTCCTTGGCCTCCCTTGGCCTTGGCCTCCCTAGAGACATGGTTTATGGCAGACTTGTACTTAGTTCAACTACTCTATGGAATTTACTACAGTTTAACTACTTCCCTGAGTAGTTTAGCAACTTTGAATTACATTTTGATTACGATAATTAGTAGTTTACTTTAAATACTTTTTTCGATTAACTTCTACTCGAATTACGAATTACTTTTTGAGTTTTAGTGTTAGCTTTGCTTATCAACAAACATTCCTGAACTAAAAGATAAGACGTTGGAAGATCAGCTGATATTTACAGAGGCGGAAGCATGTGCCTGAAAATTCCTAGAACTTTCACGAGCCCCCATGACAACAACCCTGCTACGAGAGGCGCAGTGGGCAGCAAGCACTGCATCGCATGTGAGGCCGAGCAGCGTGTGATTAGCACCGGAGACTGGCGGTTTCTTTGCGTCTCGAAGCTCAAGGATGCTCGAGGCACTTCTACGGAAGACGTTTATTTGCGATGAACACGCTATGAATGAACGGCGCTTAGCGACGGCGTGTTGCGGCGTGTCTGGGAATCCATAGGTCTCGCGATTGCTAACTTCGTGGACATGCGGGACAACGAAGACCCCGTCTTGTTGGGAGATGGAGCCGCGGTGACGACCTGATTTAGGACGACTCAGTAAGGCAGACGAACAAGCGGGCTGCTTCTCATCCGAATGGTAAGCGTCCAGATGTCAAGCTAATCAGCACGTGCGGCTACCGACGTTGTCGACGTTTCGAACACTTATCGCTTCTCGACAAAAGATGCTGGCAACCTGGGCTAACTGCCGTGGAAGGGCTCGAAGTCTTCCTCGGAGTCCGAAAGCGCCGCCACGCAGGGCTGGTAACTGCGAAAACGATCACTATTCAGTCTGATTGGATGGCAGATATGTCGTATCCGCATCTGCGGAGTCGTGGCCGATGCGTACTCTAAGTGGTTGTTTGGAAGTTTACGCGATGCCTGCCACGACGTCCAAACGCGCCATTGACGTTCTACGCTTCCTCTTCTCCCTCCTTTCGCCCTACCGAAAATACCTTTTCTTTCGAGCAACGTGCCAAATCTTGCTTCAAGCAAATAAAATAAGACAAGCTGTAAGAAAACAAAATAACCCGGCACAGGCAGCGACATTAGTGCACGCATGCCATCCTGCAAACTAACGGGCAAGCAGAACATGGTAATGATTGTGCCGAGCAGAGAGCAGCCGTCTTTCAACCTGGAGAAGCCAGTTCGTGTCAGCATCGCCAGGTTCTTGTTACAGCAGCACGCGACGGTCTCATCTTACAGGGTAAAAACACCTGCCGAAGCACATGCCTGGCGGACGACGTTACCACACCCCTCCATCGCATGATACTATGGCCTCATCGCAACGAAGATCGAGAGATTCCCAGATCGGGAGTAATGGCAGCTTATTCGGTCGGGACTAGCTCGTCTGCGTGAGGAATTATCAGCGGAAGCCGGGCCTTCCATGCTGAAACCGAGGTTAAAAGGCTGCGGTTCGTTGATCCAGATAGGTGTCATCTCTCTCGAATACGTTGGATATCAATCGCCCTTGAGTGCAAATATAACGAAATCACAAAACTCTTCGTGGTCGTGCTACGCCTTTTGCATTTAGTGAATGCGACTATGGCGGTAAGATTTGGACCTTCTACACCAGGCTGCTGTCTTATTTTTCGCCTTACACATCGCTTTGCGGTTTCAGCAGGCTTCCCAAGAGTCTTTTGGAACGCAGGGACACTTTACGTCAGCAGAGGCCATTTGTTCCAAGTAGTCAATCAGGGAATGCTCGCTAGAAATCCGTCCCTCATATTAACAGAATAAGGCTGCTTCCGGCACAGTGCAGCTTCACGTTCCGCGTACAGTTGTAAAGACAGCATCCTCATTGTGATGTCTTCTACCCATTATCTCCTGTTGCGAAAGGTGAGAGAAAGGTCTTTGGGTACACGATACTTCGAAACAAGTCTGGCATCTTGTACGTTGCGTGTCTCGACACCTACCAATGTCGTCGTCCTTATAGAGCCTCATCATTTAATCATTACCTCGTCACCTCATACCTCGTCATCAACAGTAAGTACAATAGGTTACCACATATTGCAATCCAAGAATTGAAAAGTCAGTCGTTCAGTCCTTCAACATGTTTTATTATTTATATAATGTGCATTACGTTACATTACCTCGGAAAAACCTGACTCGACGACCATCATCTGATCTTCGAGCACTTATACCTCTATATAAACTAGACCTTGCCTAGGGTGTGATCAGGTAGCCAGAGCGCATGGTCTAGCGCACCTGCACCACCCTCGGAGCACGTGGGTGAGAGCTCGCGCTAGAACCCTTCCCTTCCCCCATGCCCCTGCTGCCCATCTCCGATCTGGGAAGAGGATCGCACCGGCGACTGCGGTCAGGGGGATCACTACTGCAGCGGTGCACGTTAAGGACGCCAGCTGCATTGCATCGTTGTACCGCACTGGCTACATTGCTCATCTGCTTGCTGAGACATCAGACGCCCAATGAAGGGCAGACTAACTTCCGGCTGTATAAACACATACACAGAACAATTTGGCAATTAGACGCACAATCACAAAGAATTCACAGCGTGCCGCCTCTTTCCTTTGGATCGTCTTTTTTTAAACCAGCGCAAGCTCGCGTTCTCCCTTTTGAGATGTTTAGAACTGTCGCAGATAAAACACATGCATTGCTCCTTCCCGGCACGTCCTCCTCTCATTATGTGTAGTTGGTTGCAACTAAATAAGCTATTATAATGGTATATTGTTCCATATTTACTGCGCTCAGTTGCAGTCAGGGAAAAGGAGGTTCGCGGAGAACTAGGGCCAATAAATGAGCTGCGCTTAAGAGTATCGGCACTATCTTCCCCGACAGTGTTGTGGGCGCCGCCATTTTGGTCAGCCTGTGCAGAGCAGGCGCAACTGCCGATAGTCATGATTCAAAGTGCGACTTTCTCAGCATTAGATTCGGTGTTAGGAAGCTCATGTAATATTGCTCTGCTTTGTCGCAAACTGTTTAAAGTAGAGGCGGAAAAGCGTTTCTTGTGATATCAGATAAAGCGTCAGATAACTGGCAACCATGATTTTAAGCCTACATATGGCCGAGTATCGCTATTCTGAAGCGCAGCTTGTTTAATGACACTATTCACGCCCTTGTTCAAGCAGCTTGTAATACCTGGAGGGGCCATGACGTAAGCCCCGTGGATTCCACAAGCCACTACCTTTTGACACCTGCCTCTTCCTCATTGTTCCCACTAGTGCCAGTAAATTAGCTACGCTTCGGAGTAACGACACTTAGCCATATTGTGGCTGAAAATCATGGTTGCCAGTTATCTGAAGCTTTATCTAAAATCCCAGGAAACGCTTTTTCCGTCCTCCACAAATGTTTAAACAATCCGCGACAGAGCATAGCAATATTGCATCAGCTTCCTAACACCGCATCTATATGCTGAGATAGTCGCACTATTGGATCATGACGATCGGCAGTTGCGTTTGCTCTGCACAAGACCCAAAATGGCGGCTCCCAAAACAATTTTGGGGAACGGAGTGGCGATACTTTAAGCGCAGCTCATTTAGCGACTCTAGGCATGAGAGTGAACTCGGGTGTATTCTTTTCCTCTTCGTCTTTATTGTTGATTGATTTCAATCATATCGAATAATGAACACAGTATATCACGCTACGCTTGTGTAATTATTTGTCTTAGATTTATTACCCTGATCCAGTACTTAAACCATTTATTTATCGATAGTAAAACTTCCAATATATTTTTTAAATGTGAAGGTAAAAAGACACCGAGATTTATGATGATACAGACGCCAACGCCGCCTTCGAAAATGTTTTGAACATTAGAAATCAGCAGTTTTGCCTGCCATCCGCCAAGTAGTGCAACAAAACACTCAAACAGTTTTTAATTGTTTTTAAAATTAGCTAAGCTCTACACCTATCAAGAAACCAACGCAAGATCATTGTGAAAATCTAATACATCGCAATGTATGTCTATTCCAAACAATAAATGCTATTAAATGCCAATAAATCTGTTTGATGCCCAAAAAGATAGGCGTCAAAAATAGGTAAGTGACTTTGAAAATGAAAAAAAGCCATCGTCCACCTCTTAGGCAACAATTGTAGTTCTAAATGTTAGAAAAGATTTTATCATAGTTTAAATATTTCCTCAGCGGCATTTTAAGCACCATGACTCGAAGCACAAAAAAGTGCTACGTTTTGATATAGAATACCTAAAAAAAATTATGCAACATTACATTTTTTTTTGCATATTACCGATTATAAGCACAACATTTGTAGCTAATTTCATTGCCCTAGCGCTTGTCATTAAAAACATATTTGTGCTGAAAAATGTCAATTTTAGGGAAATATTTGGAGGGATGAAAAAAAAAAGAACTAGAGCAAATACCAAAAAAGTATATCGTTACATTCCTGCTCCGACATCATCTTAACAAAACTGCACTATTGCAACCGTGTTATCTTTAATGGATCGTTCATAAAATATGAACCAGTGGAGCCTGTGAGGGTCCGCGCCACCGTATTCACAACGCTACAAATGCGCATGAACAGTATAAACCAATACATACATAATATCAAATGAAAGAGGATTGCATTGCCTTTCGAATGACGTCAATCCCACAAATCAGTATTTAAAAGGAGAGGAGTAACGACCTGCCAAAATGTACCTAAACTGCCACATTCAGTGGGACCGTGGCCTTAACCTTCGTCAGTTTTTCTGGAGCGGAAAATAGCACATTCACTTCACTTTTGCCTGCTATTATTTTTAGATTGTGAGAGAACCCATGCAAATACCGGAATAACGACAAACTTTCGTTTGCATCTTTTTGCAGGCATTGTCCCCACTCTTAATTTCTTTGAGGATAGTCTCAAAGAAATTAATGGTATTTCCATCATGGTGTTTCCTTGATGGTGTTTTCTGTATACTAGAAGTCGGAATGCGAGGTTTGGGTCAAACATGGAGCTTCAGGCCTCCCTTACCAATGACTGTTTTTTATGTAGTTGAGTTGAATGTTTTTTTTGTCGACTTCCTTCATTCTTTGTCCTAGAAAAAAGAAGTCTGCTCATTAAAGGCTCTATTCAAAAGATCACTGTGTAGATGATGCGTCAAGGATGCAATCTTGGCTGTGTATTACGGTGAAAAATACGTTTTTATGTTAGTGTGGTGTTTTGAGATAGGAGTCCAGAAGTCTTTCGTCTATGCCTTACACGAAAGGCAACCAAAGGTATCCACTGTGTGTGTGTGTGTGTGTGTATGTGTGTATGTGTGATATGTGTGCGCGCGTGTGTATGTGGTAGTTCAAAAACATTGTACATTTTTTGTGACCTCTACCTGTCTAGAAGGTTTTCTGTCTAAACCGAAAGGTGGTTGTGATCTGTAGGTGGCCTCACTTTATTTTCTGATGTCTGTAAAGGTTGCACACTGCGACCTTGAAAAACAGGATGTTCAGTGGTTCGGTGGCGGTTGTAGTTCTGTATATAAGGAGCTTGGTTGAATAAAATTATTAGCTGAGTTAAAGACGCTGTCTGTCCCTGTTACTTTCTCTTCCAATGTAAAAAAAAATATTTTTTTTGTCCCTTTGCCTCAGTTTTGGGATAACTGGCAATCTTTATAAAAATACAGGAAACAAACTGCAAGTATCATGCCTTTATAGATAATAATAATCTCGCTCTAATATACCAGTTAAAAAAATAAGCACAAATTGAAATTCGACTTAAAGAACCAAAGTGTGAAAATTATCAAAGTAAATTTCTGCATATTCACAATGACCACCAAAAGTATGGGACACGATTCACTATCTAACGAGCAGGAAGCAAGCACGCAGCAGTGTGAAGGAAATTCTAATAAATACGTGTCGTCGGTACAGTAATTCCAGATGAAGTGAATCGGCATTTTATTAGCAGAGACACGTGCGCGGGAAAAAAATACAATTTGAGGTAACTGCATGCTGGCGAAAAATCAAATGCGATCTATTATGCTTATTCCATCGACACCAACTGGAATTCATAAAATGAAAGGAAGTTTAGAAAATGATGTTGTTGCTGGTGATGCTAAATAATAGCACTCCCAATTAAGTAAACCGCAAGCATAATATGTCCTATATTATCCCACATATTATGTGGGATTAATATGCTTGAGTGTGGCGGTGTTTTTCCTGATGAATTAAAAATAGCGAAAGTAACCTCTATCTACACGGGAGGCGGAGAGGACATCAGTTTAAAGTTATAGGCCCATTTCAGTCCTCGCGGTGTTCTCAAAAGATTTTCGAGCGTGTAATCAACGACAGGCTAAATAACCTTTTAAAAGCATCATAATATAACTCTGGCTCAATATCGTTTCGGAAGGAAAAGTCTGCAGATACAGCACTCGTCGACAAAAAAGTTAAAATTGCGGAAAATATTGAAATGTTCACACTTTGTTGATTTTTGGATTAAAAACAATTAACACTGTTAAACAAGATATTTTACTTAAAAACCTTGTTGGAGCTGGGACGAAACGAACCAGCTCGGACAGCGTTTGGATTCGAACTGCTGGAATTTTAATTGCTCGCGCTGCAGAGGCAGCTGAGCCTCGTCGTCGTCGTTCGTGACGTAGGCTGGCTTTGTGTGTCGCTACAAGGCTCCCCCTGTAGAGCCGTAGGCCCTGGAAGAGTCCATGTGATGTGCTTAGTTCTTGTTGCAAGCGCCGAAGGTGCTGACGGGGCAGGAGCGGTTGCAGGAGATGCAGGAGATATGGCTGCTAGGTAGGCCGGCTTGACACGGTCGGTCGTGACTACGTCACGACGGCCGTTGATGTCTAGTGTAAAGGTCTTGGCTTGCCGATCCAGCACTCTGAACGGGCCGTCGTAGGCCGGTTCCAATGGTCGACGGACCTGGTCGCGACGTAAGAAAACATGCGAGCATGTCTCAAGGTCTTGGCTCACGAATACGTCTCGATGGCTCCGTTGAGCTGGAAGCACAGGCCGGAGGAGACGAAAGGTTTTTCGTAAGTCGTCGACGTAGCCGGTGGGGTCTTCTCTTGACTCGGAGGGAAACGAAGAGAAGAATTCGCCAGGTAGGCGCAGTGGTGTGCCGTAGACTAACTCGGCTGTAGAACAGCCAAGATCTGCCTTGAGCGCTGAGCGAAGGCCTAGGAGAACGAGGGGAAGGTGGTCGGCCCAACGTTCCCGCGGCTCGTAGGTGGCGAGAGCTGCCTTCAACTGGCGGTGCAGCCGTTCCACCATGCCGTTGGCCGAGGGATGATAGGACGTGGTGTGAATGTGTCGGACGCCCAGGACGGTGACGAAGGCGGCAAAAAGGGAGGATTGAAATTGCCGTCCCCTGTCGGTGGTGACTACAGCAGGGCAGCCGAAACGGGACACCCAGCCGTCAATGAAGGCTGTAGCGACTGTCTTTGCTGTCATGTCAGGGACGGGGAATGCCTCGGGCCATCTGGTGAATCTGTCTACACACGTCAGCAAATAGCGGGCTCCCCGTGATGATGGAAGGGGTCCCACTAAGTCTATGTGGACGTGTGCAAACCTGGAGTCCGGTGGTCGGAAGGGTGAGATGGGGGTGGTTGTGTGTCGCGTGATCTTGACGCGTTGGCACTGCACGCACGTTCGTGCCCAGCGACGGACATCCGCGTTCATGCTGGACCAGAAAAAACGAGCAGTTATTAATTTCTGTGAAGCACGGATTCCTGGGTGGCTCTTGTTGTGCAGGTTGTTGAAAAGAGCACGACGAAATGCTGGTGGTACGAATGGTCGGGACACACCAGTTGTCGTCTCGCAGGTAACTGTTGTTGAAGAAAAGGGCAGAGGAACGTCAGCAAACTTCAGTGATCCAGGGGAGGCACGTAAGCGTTGCAGCTCGGGATCGTTTGCTTGAGCGGTTGCCAGCTCCTCCCAGTCCACCGGATCTGCTGAAGAAATAGCACTGACGCGGGAGAGTGCGTCAGCAGCAGTGTTTTCATGGCCTTTGACATGGCGGATATCGACGGTAAACTCTGATATAAAGCAGAGGTGCCGGATGTCACGTGCTGTGTGGTCGCTGTGGTTTCGTTGGAATGCGAACGTCAAGGGCTTATGATCTGTAAGAACATGGAAGTTCCGGCCCTCGAGGAAGTGGCGAAAGTGTTTGATGGAAAGGTACACTGCCAGAAGTTCGCGTGCGAAAGTACTGTATTTTTGTTCTGGGTTCTTGAGTTTGTGGGAGAAAAATCCGAGAGGCTGCCAGCCATTGACATTCTGCTGCAGAACCGCACCGACCGCTACGCTTGATGCGTCGGTGGCGAGTCGTAGCTCTGCGTTTGGAACGGGGTGAATGAGCATTGCAGCGTCAGCGAGCGCCTTTTTCGCTGAAGAAAAAGCAGACGCTGCATCTTCGTTCCACTCAAGAGGCGCAGAGGGTTCTTTCTTGGTGGCGAGAAGATCCGTCAACGGCTTGATCAGTTGCGCACAACTCGGTAGGAAACGGCGATGAAAATTTAGGAGACCTAGAAATTCGCGCAGTTTCTTCAGAGATGTTGGCTGCGGAAAGTCTCGAATGGCCGTAACTTTTGCATCTAAGGGTTTGATGCCTTGCGGTGTTACCTGATGTCCCAGAAATTCGATGGTCGTCACGCCGAAGGTGCATTTGTTCTGGTTGATGACCAACCCGTAGTCATCGAGGCGGGTGAAAAGAGCGCGCAGGTGCTCCTCATGCTCGGTCTCTGACGTGCTGGCGACCAAGAGATCGTCGAGGTAAGCGAAGACGAAGTCTAGACCTCGGGTGACCTCGTTGATGGTACGTTGAAATGTCTGGGCGGCATTCCGCAAACCGAACGGCATCCTCACATACTCAAAGAGGCCAAATGGTGTGGTGATGGCGGTCTTTGGTATGTCGGCAGGCTCAACCGGAATCTGGTGGTATGCCTTCACCAAGTCGATCTTGGAGAATATCTGGCAACCAGCCAGATTCGTTGTGAAGTCCTGTATGTGGGGTAGCGGGTAGCGGTCAGGCTGGGTGTTGGCATTGAGGGCGCGGTAATCGCCACATGGTCTCCAGTCGCCTGGGTCTCTCTTGGGGACCATGTGCAGTGGGGAGGCCCAGTTGCTCGATGATGGACGGACAATGCCAAGTTCGAGCATATGCTCAAACTCACGACGAGCAATGGCCAGGCGTTCTCCAGACAGGCGTCGAGGACGAGCGAAAGCAGGGGGGCCAGAGGTGACAATGTGGTGAGTGATGGTATGCTTCACCGGCGACTCCCTGGTGTGTGGCCTCGTAAGGTTCGGAAAATTCGCGAGAATTTTCTCATAGGCCGTTGATGGTGAAAACGCTCTAAGTCCCGTTGCCGTGGTCGTAGAGAGCACGCCATTCACGGAGAGGCGTGTCGTCAGGTCGATGAGGCGTCGTGAATGAATGTCGACGGCCAGTTTGTAGAAGCTAAGAAAGTCCGCTCCCAGGATAGCCTGCTTGATGTCGGCGACGATGAACAGCCACCGGAATGTGCGGCGCAGTCCAAGGTTGATTGTGAGGGACCGCTGACCGTAGGTGGCGATAGGTGAGTTGTTGATCGCTTGGAGCGGGGAGGTCTTTGCTTGCGTTGTCGGTCCAAAAGAGAGGCCGGTAGAACGCTGACCTCGGCTCCTGTGTCGACAAGGAAGCGATGGCCAGCTACCTTGTCAACGACATAAAAGAGGCGGCTTTCCTGTCTACCGGTATCACCTGCCGCCGCCAGTGTCCGGTCTTCTAGTTTTCCGCCGAAGCGCAGGGTTGGGTGCACTTGCGGGCACGGTTGCCGAAGGTACGGTGGTACCAACACCTGCCCGAGTCAGAGTCGACCTGACCACTGTTGGAGGAGGTGGCGCGCTCTACCGAACGTGAGTGGGAGCGTGGGCGCCGGCGGGAGTGGGACCGTTGTTGGCGACGTCGTGATAAGGGTGCGAGGGTGGCAAGCTGACGACTCAGGGCCTCGATACGGTCCTCAAGGCGCGACAGTCTAGAGTCTTCTGATGTTGTTGCGGGCGTTCTATTGGCGACAGCGCTGATGCCAGGGGCCCGCGAGTAGTCGGCGACACGGTCGGCAAGCTCAGCGAGCTTGTCGAGCGACATGTCTTCCGCGGCCGCCAGAACCGGGACCATGGTCGATGGGAGCCGTTGTAAAAACAACTCACGCAGGAGGTGGTTGTTGGGGTCTTGGTTCTGGGTTCCCAGCAGCTGACGCATTCGGTGGAGAAGCTGGGACGGTCGTCTGTCACCGAGCTCCTCGGTGTTAAGGAGTTGCTGAAGCCTGCTGCGCTCCGACTCGGTCTTGCGGTCAAGAATGGCGGCCTTCAGTTGGTCGAAGGGGCTGACCGGATCCGGAGTGGCCAGAATGTCGGCTAGCTCCTCGGCGACGTCGGCTGGCAAGGAGGACACGGTGTGAAGGTACCGCGTCTCCTGGCTGGTGATGTGCCGGAGACGGAACTGGGCCTCAACTTGCATGAGCCATACGATTGGATTTTTCGGCCAAAATGGTGGCAGCCGAAAATTCTGGATCACTGCCAAGGGTGACTGGAGGGGTCGCTGTCAGGGGCGTTGGACGCGCCGGAATGAGCCATGGAGCAGCAGACCTTGAAGGAGCGAGTTCGATTCCGGGTCACCAAATCTGTTGGAGCTGGGACGAAACGAACCAGCTCGGACAGCGTTTGGATTCGAACTGCTGGAATTTTAATTGCTCGCGCTGCAGAGGCAGCTGAGCCTCGTCGTCGTCGTTCGTGACGTAGGCTGGCTTTGTGTGTCGCTACAACCTTAATATCTGCATTGGACTACGAATAGGGCTAAAGTTAATTAAAGCTATCTCACTGAACGCTACCAATATGTGTGCTTAAATAATAAGTCATCTAGCAAATTGAAAATACAACACGGCATTCCCCAAGGCTCTATTTTGTGGCCTCTGCTATTCTCTTGTGTATATAAACGATATAACGGAAATACCAGGTAGCCTCAGTTAATGATGTACGCAGACGACAAGAATGTTTTTAGCTGGTGACACAAAACTGTTCGTAGCGAAATTAGCCAATAATTTTCTTTTAAAACTCTAAGGATGGTTAGAAACCAATCGTTTAAGTCTAGGTACGAGTAAAACTGAGTATGTAATTTTAGGCCGATAAATAATCGCGATCATAGCACTATCAACATAACATTTGAAGGCACGTTCCTGGATCAAGGTAAAGAGCAAATATTTTTGGATGTGTAGTTACTGAGAACCTTTCATATTCCACTCATGTTAATTTGCTTAAAGCTGATCTACCCCGAATTACTGGAAGCATCTATAAAATACAAAATTTGCTACCTTCGTTGTTTAAACAAGAATTATACTTCTCCCTATTTCTTTCCAAAATGAGCTATGGCATCTAGGTTCGGGGAACAACGACAACAGCTAACTACAATAAACTTATCATCTTGCAGAATAAAATCGTGCGTATGTATGAAAGTTATAGATGCAACAAATTTAAGTGGTTTATGTGCAATGTATGTTTTTCTTGTGGGTGTATTTCATGTGTTTGCGTTCGAAAACACTGCGGCAGTGTCCTCTTATAGAGCTCGACTTTGTTTTTAATATATGCGCAAATGATTCTTTAATGTAAAAAAAAATTAATGATTTTTTTATTGTTTTGCCGCTGCTGATGCCGTGGGGGCTTGGGACTAGTCAAGCTGTGCTAACGGCTTTTTCCAAGCACAGCCCTCCAACCTGTACTTTGTTGGAAATAAACTCCTACTATTAAGCAACCAGTCATTTTTTAATAAATATAATACGCTCAAGGCAGACCAGGTATTTTATTTGAAACTCTACAATTGATACACAAAAATACAACCTACGACCACACCAACAGATAATCTAAGCACGTTCAATACTCGACATCCAATGCGAAAAATGCCGGCCATAAGAACTAACTCTTGCCAGAAGGGGCTAAATTTCCAGAAAAGTCAAACTTTGAACAGAAAAAGATGTCCGTGGACTTCTATAAACTTTTTTATAGTTTAAAAGCGATTGCAGAAGGAGGCTCGTGAGCAGTGGGATTGCTTTTTTCATCCGTGTAATGTTGCGAAAACTTCTATGATTGTTTATTTCTTTATATATAGGTGCTTTGATTTTTCGTGTATATTTTCATTCCTTGTTTCTTGATGTTGAAGTGTGAGAGATTATCTCTTTTTGTTTTGCTTTTCAAAAGGGACACTGTTTAGTGGCTGATTTTAAATGTTGTTGCTTGCTCGTATTTATTATATTGCTCAACGGAGGTATGTTTTGGTGGTTTTCGGTTTTCAGTGTCTTTTATTATATATATTTAATGATACGTAAACTCGTGATCTGGACCTATATTTACGCAAAGTTGCTCAAATATTTTGTTTAGTTCTCTTGTTTGGAATTGCTTTGGTTGATGGTAACATCTATTTATATTGTATTTGGGTGATTTCTCTCACTCAGGCACGAATTTCGGGTCAGATTCTTAATTTTTGTCAAAAATACATGTTCTCGGGCAATTCCTGATAATAAAAGAAGCCGCAAACGGCGAGTTCGTCGGATGTTTTGTTCTCAAGATATGGACCGTTGAAGCGGCCAAGGTAGAAACTGACGTTTTTCCAGCTTATCAGAGGTGCCGCATTTCACTCCATCCCTTTTCCCTACTTTTTACGCTATATCAATATAAATTTTTGGGAACACTCCCCGAGATATTTTCTTTGTGCTAATTAAGCGTCTACGTCGTAACATCTTTCATGTGTTTTTTTGTTTTAATTGTCAAACCGCCTCTCTGCGACGATATTTGACGAAGTTCAGCAAGCTGTGCTGTGCTACCTAATCAACATATTTTCATTATCTTTCCATCACCGCAAAGCTCCACTTAAGGTCTTTCTTTTGAGTATATCTTAAATATTTCGTGTTGAATATATGATGGGCAACATGTGCCTGAAAACGAATATTTCGAAAAACTAGCACGTTTGAAATCGATTTTCTAAAAAAACCCCACCTTTTATTTTTTATTCACAGTTAGGTGATATAGTAGTCTATAAGGAACTACCAACAGAAATTGTAATATATTGTTTGTATGGGCGCTATTAAGACTCGAATCTCGTGCTATGAGCGTTTTGAACGGGACTTCGCACAGGCGCTCTGCTGAGCAGAATTTTGGCCTATGTAAGGTTTTCTATTTATCGTTAGCAGTTACCTCAATATCAGACCATAAACATGAAAGGAATTTGGAGTAATGCACTTAAAACGTTTCTTAGAAGTCCGTATCCACAAGTGCGGGCACAGCGCTTACTTCCTACCAATTCGGAGGAATGCAGGTCGTTAGAGAATTCCTCTGGGGACTTTTGCTTTCGGCTTTGAGTTTGAAATACCGTACTTGAAAGGCAATTGTCATATGTTCTTATGTCAAATAGATATACAGTGCATATGCATATGCACGATTTAGTATCTGACGCTTAGGAAGTACGGCTCATTTTGTGCACATACGGACTATTTCGTAAAATAACGAGCATTTCGTAGCGTGTAAGGCTTCAAATATGTTAGCCATGTGTTTAGGTTTTATTTCTATTTTCAGTGATTCATGCCGGGTTACTTAAAAGTTTCCTTTGACTTAACGGGAGTCTAGATGTTACGTATCTTCTCCGTTAATTCATAGGATGAAGCTCACACGCCTTGCAAATCACCCCTGTGCAAGTAAATAAATATTGTTAGGATAAATATTGCTGCGTCACTGGCTTTTACGCTCAGATATTGAGGTAAGTACGAACATTAAGTAGAAAACCTTACATAGGTCACAATTCTGCCCAGCTGGGCGCCTATGCAAAGTCCCGTTCAAAACTCTCATCGCACGAGATTCGAGTCTTAACAGCGGCCATACAAACAATATATTACAATTTCTGTTGGTAGTTCCTGACAGACTACTATATTACCTAACTGTGAATAAAAAATAAAAAATAAATGACTTCTTTTTTTAGAAAATCGACTTTAAATTTGCAAGTTTTTCTACTTCGGAATTTAAAAAATCAGCAGAACCCATCCTTTGGGAATGATTATCTACGTTAATGCGAATAGCATCAAACGGTGCGGAGTTATGCGCGTTTATCAGGTGGCCGGCACACTCTAGATACGCCAGCCCACTCTTGAGGCGATTCTAAATTTGTTGACACTTTCACAGCCCTGCGCACGATCTCCGCAGCCCAGCACGTGCGTTTGTGTCACTTAGGAAGGCGAGCAAAGCACGCGCCATACGCACAAACACTCAAAATGGTACCGACCAGACTTTCTGGCGTCTCAGCTAGTCTCAACCAACAGTACTCTAAACGGTTGTTTATATCTTTACCATAGGACGCGCTTTACAGCTGTCACAGCTACAGAGTGCGCGCGCGTTCCATGCACGAGGGCTCATTCCGCTCTCGTGAGGCTGAGCACGGCCGCTACATCACCCTCTCCCGAGCGCGGGAGAGGGTGAGCTAGCGGCCGTGCTCAGCCTCACGAGAGCGGAATGAGTCCTCTGCATGGAACGCGCGCGCACCGGTAGCTGTGACAGCGCTGTAAAGCGCGTCCTATGGCAGAGATATAAACAACCGTTTAGAGTGCGTTGAATGAACTGCCTTCATAGCTCTGTGGTTAGCGCGTCTGCCTGCTGATCAAAGGGCAACGGTTCGAATCTCAGCCGGCGCCGGCCTTTTTTATTTATTTATCGACCCGCGGCGTAAGAGGTTAGATAGCCAGATAGATAGATAGATAGATACATAGACGAAAAGTGCGTGAAGTATCCAAAGAATGCTATTCGCATTAAAACAGCGCGACAAGACGAGGACCAGACAAAGAAGTGACACCGACGCAGTGCTGTGCAGTTTTTCCAAATATTCGTTTTTCATGCAAATGTTCCTCGTTATATGTTTAGCGCAAAATATAAAAATTATACTCAAATGAAAGAGCGTAATTGGAGCTTTACGGCGATGCACAAATCATAAATTTATGATTAGGTCACACAGCACAGCTTGCTGAACTTCGTCAAATATTGTTGCACAAAGGCGGTTTGCCAATCAAAAAATTAAAAGAAAAAAACATTAAAGATATGACCTAGACGCTTTATTCGCTTAACTCGCCGTTTGCATCTTCTTTTTTTAAGGAATATACAGGTATCTACGAAAACTTTCAAAGAAATTAATTATGAGTTAGTGTATTTTTGTGTGTCACTTAAATTTCTGGTGACAAGGGAACAAAAAAACAAAATGTAAGCTACAAACAAAATATGGCATTTTCTGTTCATTTCACTTTATAGAATACTGCCATAGGTAGCTAGAAAAAAAAACCAATTAGCCAAATAAAAGGTAGGCTTTTTAGAAACTCGATCTCCAATTCGCAAAATTTTTGAAATAATCCTTGCTTTACGAAAAAAATACTGCCCTTTCTTTTACACACAACATCAGATTTTTTATAATTAGAAGGAGTATATACTCTAAGCTTCCTGAAAATGCTAAATATGTTAAGAGACCTTATGTAGGTCACACGGAGGAGCTGGTAAACGTTTTGAGAAATATCATTATAAACGTCATATTGGCAAATTTTTCTGAAATATATTTTATATAAATAATCGTGATAATATTATTTATCAGAGAACAAGTATGTGCACAGGTATCTATTAAAAATAAGAGGCGCCAATTTTGAATTAGTGTACTTTTGCGAGTAAGTTGATTTAGTGACAAAACAGTCAAACAAAATCAGATTTCAAGTTTTTATATCTGCCATACAAATAAAATATTACATTTTATATTTATATTACCTAATAAAGCACTGCAATAGCTAGCTAAAGAAAAAAAATCAGCCAAATAAAAGGTGTTTTTTTTAAAAAATCGACCTCCAATTTGCAAAAAAATTTAAATAGTCCTTGCTTTACGAGAATACACTGCCCTTTCTCTTTTACACACAACATTACATTTTTATCAATAAAAACAGTATACTCTCAGCTTTCTGAAAATACTAAATATGTTACGATATCTTAAATGGGTCACACGGAAGAGCTGGTCAAACTTTGACAAGTATTGTCAAAGGGACACACTTTGACAATATTTAAATCAAAAGTGAAGATAAATAATCCAATAAAATTATCGACCATAAAGAATCCCTATTCTGAAAGTGGCCGAAAAAAGTTACATTCCACTACCAGAAAAAGGCAAAAAGTTGAAAAGAGTGAAAAATGACACCTTCGACAGGCGAGAGAAAGGTCAGTTTGCGCCTCGGCTGCTTAAAATGTCCATAACTCGAGAACAAAAAATCGCCCGAACTTGCGGTTTGCACTCCCTGTTACAGAAGGGTTTTCCCCAAAACATATATTTTTTTCGTCAAGATTAAAAATACGACCCCAAATCCGTGCCTGAGTTGAGATGAGAGCACCCATTTGTCATCTTTGTTGCGTTAATGTGCTGCACTGCTGAACTTTTTTTTTTTTTAAAGGGGGAGGGGCGAGGACTTGTCAAGCACAGAGTCTTTATCTCTGCTGCCCACGCGGTAAAATCCGCGAAACATATAAGGAAAAAAAAATAATCGTAAACTTCCACTATGTTGCCTAGGTATACTGATCGTTATTTTGTGATCTATGTGGGGTTTTCAAAAGAAAGGTCTCACCGAGATTTGAACTCGGATCGCTGGATTCAGAGTCCAGAGTGCTAACCATTACACCATGAGACCCAATCCTTCCGACGCCGGGAATCGAACCCGGGCCTCCTGGGTGAGAGCCAGGTATCCTAGCCACTAGACCACGCCGGAACGGAGACGTTGGGAAACAAACTTGCTTTTCTCCTGGCGGTACTCCAGATACGAGAGTGTTTCGAAAGACCATGATACGATGAGACCCATTAAAGGTTCACCTTAGGGATGGTAAGATTTATCGATATTCATGTCTTGCTTACTTTTTGGTGTATATATATTTTTTCAGTTCTTCGGAGAAAATAAAATAGTCGCCACATCTGGTAATTTATTTGTATTGTATAAAAATCCTGTAAAACCCTTAACGTTCTCGAGCCTCCAATGTTCGCGAATTTCGTGAGTTGGAAAAAGCACGAACTATGAGGGCACGCGAATATTTATATTTTCTTGGGACGCGAACACAGCCTTTAACATTTGCGATGAACAGTGTGTTTAATTTTAATTTGAATATTTTTGTGTTTAAAAAAGGGCGAGAGTTACACGGGTGCCATCTTCATTATGCATCTATCAGACTTGGTGCACATAAGATGAGAGAATTACCGACACAGTAACTTGGCTAATTATTCATATCTTTTTGATTAACTATATAATTATTGGTTTTATGGGTTATATTGCATTGTCATTATTATCGGCAATTACGATTGATATATTCGATTGATATACATACAAACACGATTTATATATGCACAATCGATATATTAGAGCGCAGCTCTAAGGTGCCCGTTTCCGGGTTTCGCGGCGTCGGCGTCGCCGTCGGTGTCGGCGTAACCGCCCCGCTAATTTAGCGGGAAATCTAATTGGTCTTCAGATCACGTGACGTGAATTTTCCCGCTAAATTTCGCAAGGAAAATGACGCCACTTGACTTCGTGTCACGAAACCCATGAAATATTTCAGTTTTTCCGCTAGATTTAGCACGAAACCTGACGTCACATGACCTCAACACCAATTAAGTATCCCCGCTATATTTAGCGGGGAACCTGAATTTGTGTTGAGGTCACGGAACGTCAATTTTTTCGCTAAATTTAGCAGGGAAAATGACGTCACAAGAATTTGCGTTACGTCACCCATGAAGAAATTGAGATTCTGCGCTAGATTTTGCGGAAAAATTGGGCCCACGTGACCTCAACATCAATTCAGGTTTCCCGCTACATTTAGTGAAGAAAACGACGTCACATGACTTCGCGTTACATCATCCATGAACAAATTCAGTTTCTCCGCTAAATTTAGCGGATAAACTGACGTCACGTGACCCCAACACCACTCTGAATTGTACTGAGGAAGAAGAGGGGCATACCCTCCCCTCCGTACACTCCCTTCTCCTCCTCAAGAGCTGCGCTCTAATTTCGCGTTAGAGAGATTTGTAAACGCCTTTAATTTTTTTTTAATTGCAAGAGACCTCAAGGTGTTTAGCGATCAATATTTGCGTTTTTCACTAAATATATCAAAACTGGGCGTAGAAAAAGCACCGAAATTCACCATACATATATATTGATGCGTAAAATAGTGGCGTATTTGTTTTGAGTGTTCTGTCATTTTTTTGGCAATGAGACGTCGGCACATCTGCCAAGGACACGCTTCCGAAATAATGACGAGGAGTGCTAAAGGACAACGCGACTCACTTTATGGATTATTGCGGACGGAAGTTTCGACGCTTTTTCGCTGTAACAGTTTTGAAGTGAGGCGCCAAGAACGCGGAAATATATTGATAAGTATCTCAAAGCCCATTGGTATTCCAAAAATGGTTTGAATTGCTACAGCCTCTAACCGTAATGGCCATGAATTTCCCAATTGTGACATGGCCCATAAAGCCAATAATTAAACAAATAGTTAACAGATTTTAGTTAGCTTCGCCAGCTTACCGCCACCGTTATTCCCTCATCTAATGTAAGCCTGACAAAAACACAGTAAAGACGGCACCTGCGTGACTCTCACCCGTAAAAATAATAAGTATTAATTAAAATCACACTCTGTATAAAGGTCGCGAATGTAACTTCCCTGCATAATTCGCAAAAAAAAAAAACTGGGACCGCGAAAGTTTAGGGTTTACATTATTTTTCTAAAAAAAATTCTTTATTTTTTTTAAGACAAGCGCAGATTGTTCAAAGCATAATTTCAAGAAAAGTGAGTTAACAATTTCGTACGAATAGTTTGTTTTTAACACGATTCTGCGGATGTAAAAGTGCAACTCAACTAGGTTAAGACAGCTACGAGAGCCTGTTCATCTAAATATTGTCCCATTTCTCTTATTACGGAATGTTGTAAACCTTTTAGGCACACAATATACATCCAAAAGTCAGAAACATAAACATATCACCTTACTTCAGTCATTTTTATTTTCATAATCATTGTGCTGTAAACATTTAGCGCAGGCATTTTTTGATATACACAAAACAGGAGACGACATACAGTCCGACGCCATATTTATTGAGTTTTTAAAGCATTTAACAAGGTATTTTATAGTACACTAACGTATAAGCTAAAATAATCCTGACTTCTTTTATTGATAACCCCCTGAATTGCGCAATATTTAATCAATCGTACTAAGTACACTGACATTACCGATTGCTCACCATCAAATTGTCGTGTCTCATTCGTCTTCCCCCAAGGCAATAATTATTGTGCTTAAAGGGTACTCACACGAGGGAGAAATCCCGGGAATTTCTCCACGGCACGCGCATCCCACGACGAAAACGTATGGCTTTGCGATGTGCAAAAGCCTCGCGTTTTCGTCTCCTGATGCCCGCGCGCCGGGGAGAAGTCCCCAGGATTTCTCCCTCGTGTGAATACCCTTTTAGCAGCAGCTTCTTTGTAATATTCGTAAATGACTTCACGGATCACATAGCGTTTAGTATTCGAATTTCCGCTGATTATCTACCTAGCTGTATCTTGCCGAAATGATCGGATGCCTCTACAAACTGATCTTAACTCCATAAACGTCTGGTGCGTAAAGTTGCCATTGGCAATGAACTCCTTTTAAACTCGACTGATTTCTCTCACATGCGTACATAGTCCTCTTTTTTTACTCACCCCCTGTGCAACCACCCATGTGCTCGTTTTTCAAATATCTTGGCCTTCACTTATCGAACGACCTTTCACAAAACACCCGTATAAAACATTGTTTCTAACTCTAATCACTCTCTGATATATTTTTGACGCAATGGAAATTTTCGTCGTCATCAGTAAGACAGCGGGCATAAATAACGGTTGTCAGACACCAACATTAGCTTGAAAAATGCAAGCTTACTTTGATTTACTCGCACTCAGAAGAACATTTTCTTGACTTCTTTCTTTTACAAAAATTTACTATCATAACTGTCATATCTAACGGACTGTTGTAGTACGCCGACTAGATTATTCTAAGGAAATTAGAGAGTTTACAAAAAGGATTATCGTGTGGAAATTCTAATTTTTTCCCAATACTATTAAACATGAAACGAATTACCTGATGACACTTTTCTGATTTCATCTACTGACCATTGTTTAGCTAAACTATCACGCAATAGTTGAGCGGAACAAAACTAAATTTTATTTCTCTGAACGTGCGTTTTCAGAGCGCTTGTCCCGCTCCACTGTGCTTGGGTCTGCTCTGCTTTTCAAGATCTCTCGAATTGTGATGATTGATAAGATCGCAAAAAATGCAATTACTTTTTATTTCCCCAATTGCGTAACGGAGTGATATGCATGTTTTGATACTTTTTGCCCGTACCGAAATTCACTTTTCTTGGTGGATTTCTTTTGATACGAATGTGGATTCCATTCGTTGAAGTGTTGGGATTTTGGAGCACTATTTTGACGTGCGAACTTGCTTTCTTCTGTGTGATTTTGATCGGGTGTATTTCTAAAAAAAAAAATGTATTCTAACCCCTCCCCTCTCCCCCTGCAATATTGCCTCTTGGCGCTACGGGGAAACATGTAATAAATAATAAATAAAATAAATAATTCGTTTGAGCTTAGGTCCAGACACAGCCGGCGCAACGAGGTAATGAGACCAATCAAACAGCCTTAAAAGCGCAAGTCACTGGGCCTTTTTTTTGTTTATCCTTGGTTCAGCGATGGTAGGACACGCACAGAAACATGACGAACAACAAGATATGGTTCGCGCTTGACGCTGTCTAATCGCTACCACCAGCTCGTAGCGTCGGCTGCATCTGGACTTAAGGCGAAACGACGTTTACACCAACACAGTGTTTACAAAAACAAAACAAAAAGCCCGCGTTTGCACACGCCGGGTATGGGCATTGCGCCTGCGCAGAAACCAGATTCGCGTGAGGCGAAGCTTCTGCGCATGCGCAGTGCCGACGGCAGCGCCACCGCAGTGGCGTGACGTCAGACACTTGAGTTGGTCTATAATATATGTTCCACTCGATTCTATTCATTTTGCATTGATAACGCCTGTAGAGATCTCCCCATTTTGTTTCATTTGTACAGCAATTTGCCACTAAAAAGAGTCGGTTGAATAACCTGCCTAAAAGCTGAATCTGCCTAAAAGCTGAAAGCAGACAAGCAGAATCAACCATTAACGTGCAGTTGAACTTAGTACGTAAGCGTCGACCAAAGTTACGTGGATATTGTTTTTTTTTTAAATAAATATTGTATTTGTTTTGTTTATTTTGTATAACATATAGTTCGATGATTTGACGTTTCGTTCTTAAATGTTTTCGTTTTTTTAATGTCTTTTTTTTATTAGACGCAGGGCATCTATTCCTTTCCCTCTTGGAAAAATGAAATTTGTTTGAATTAAAACTAAGCGCCCTGTTTATATAAAAATAATGTTTGATGGTATAAGAAACAAACTTGCTTGTTTTATTCCATACATAAAAATACAGTCAAGCGAGAGGGGCACTTGTGGTAGATTCTTCTCATCACGCATAACGCTTCTTTTTTTAAATTCCAAAGTGTATTCGACCAATTTCTTGTGTAAAAAGTCTGCGTATTTTTCGCGGGTTTCAAATGATGGCATGCGTTTCAGTGGTCTGGGTTATGTACCCAGACCGCTAATGAACACATAGCTTTATCAGACGAGCTTTATTAGATTTTTTTTATTCAACGGCGGCAAGTTTAAAAATTAAGAATTATATGAACGGTAAGAATATAGACTGCGTACATAAAATCTGAGTTTATACTGTTTAATTTTGTCACACTTTTCTGAAACTTGGTGCGACGGCCCAGAGATGGCGCTAGGCTTCCAGGAGTTTGGTGAGATTAAAATATTTCGCGCGGAAATCACATTTTCGATCGAGGAAACGAACATACGTCATTCTGATGTGTACAAAAATATAAATTCTCTTTACGAACGGCCGATTGATTTGATTGGAATAAAACCGTCTGTCTTCGTTATATCCAAGTATCATAGACGAGTGCGGGTACGAATGATGCAAGCAATTTGAATGAAATGAAAACACCTAAAGTGGATATCACCTTAACGAAGCACTGAGCATAAGATAAAGTTGAACGTTAGAACTAAAAATAAAGAAAATATACTAGAACTATGACCACTATTTTATTGATGGGATTAGGAAATGTTAATATTAGGAAAAAGTTCAACTAAACACAACACACATTGTTCTTAATTTAACAATTGTCGTGTGTAATCGCTGTCCGTTTTTTTTTCTTCTTCTTTTCTAATCAAGTGAAATTAACCAAAAACATTTGTACGGAATATGCAATATAAACCACTCCGTGAATGATGATGCAGGCTAGGATATATTAGAGTTTCAAAATAAGAATCAAATCTCGCGACATTTAGGTACTGTGTTCACATTCAATCCTGTAGTTTTATCTCCCGATATGTTGCTTTAAAGGGTGAAACGATTAATTAAAAGCACAATTTGAGCCAATTTAAGTATTCATACTAAGACGCAATTTTTCGAAAGCCACGGTATAACACAAAATATTATCAAGTCATTTCTACGCTTCGAAAGCGAGTTGGAAATCGTCATGCAGAATCTAGTGGGCTTACACATGTATACACCCTGATTGAAGAATTTTTTTAAGCAGCAAAAATATATATCTCTTGCAAAGTCCTAATTTAGTTGCGCAGCTTCTTACATTTATAGGACTCACATAGTGTGAAATGCAGCATTAATGTGAGACTTACAAGTTCCTCTAGGATACTCCAATTTGTTTCCCCAATTTCATCTTCGTTTCTTCGAGCGAACGGTACTAGCTTGTTTTTTGAAAGCCCTGCGGGGATAACACTTTCATCATCCACATCCGATCCGTATCCGCAGACTTTGTACACGCAGTCGAACCGCATCCGTAATGTTCTTAAATAACTGTATCCGAATTCGATCCGCATCCATAGACTTTGTATCCGCATTCAAACAGCATCCGCGAAATTCGGAACCATCCCACCCTCCATCCGCGAACTCATTTTACATCATGAAGTCAAGCACGACTACAAATTGAAAAAGCATCTGGATGGATACTATAAGCTGCCTGCTTACCTTTGTTGAACGAACTCTTCGTGTCTTAATGTGGTGAATGTTATTTTATTGCAATGTTTTATCGTATTTAAGAAATAAGCGACCATCCTTTTAGAGATACTCCGCATCGCTGGAAAGATGATCGCAGTTATGAGATTGTTTTGGGTCTCTGTGACACTGACACTCTGTCCAGAATATGCGCTCAAAAGGAAAAAAAAAGTAATATTTTGTTTTTGTTTTTTAAAACTCACGTTAAGCAGACACCTATTTGATAAACATAAAAATTAACAAATGGCAGGCTAATAATATTGTGTCATTTTATTTTGGCAAATCAATAAAAAAGTGGGAGATGAAAAGCGCTCACTCCCCGCAACAAAGTACTCGCATATATGTGGTAAGCCGCGAGTGCACCACTGGGAAATTATCACAATATTCAATAATGGCAACGCCTCCTATCGGTTGCAGCTTTAAACACGAACTCAACTGAATGCACGGGACTATATACTTAAAAACAACTCAGTGCCAACTGTCGAGAAAAAGAAAATGCACACACACGCAACGTTTCACTTGTCGATGCTGCTGTTAGAAGAAACAAAATATCGTCAACATGGACGTGTTCAGACGGATTCGCCTCTCTTAAAAGAATACCCGCTAATGAGAAGTGTCTCTCTTTGATGCATTTGATGCAGGGGTGTCATGCACGAAGTATGTTACAAGAATGAGGTGCGGAAACTCGTGCTGGCGCAAGTTGAACCACTCCAGAAGATAGAATTCAGTCTCCTCGATCTACTGGTTGGTGAAGAAGCAACTTGAAGGCTTCTTCTACTTTTTTGTGGCTTGTACGTTTTTTTATTTTTATTTTTTATTAAAAGAAACGTTTTTCGGTTTTTCCATGTAAAACAAGAACACACTTTCCCGAGGCAACTGATGCTCCTGCATTCTTTACTTTTTCTTGAGACAACATTTTTGGCGAGGTAGAACGTTCTAAAGCGATCTTCGGTAAGAATAAAATCTTTCTTGACGCAAAGAACAATTTTCTCCCCGATTGGCACCTTTTACCTAAAGGAGTAGTTTGCTTTCGCAACACATTCGATGATGCACTTCATTTTTTTAATTTTATTTAAAGGGTATACTACAGGCCATTGAAGGTCCAAGTAGGAGTGGGGTACAACATATGCATTCGCACATACAACAACAAACAAATAACACGGCATTAAAAAGGTTTACAACAATCAACTAGCAAATATATATATATATATATATATATATATATATATATATATATATATATATAAATGGGGCGGGGGGCGGGGAGAGAACAGCAACCATCAAGCAGCATGTAGTGCAATCGTGCTGTAATACAATGTAGAGTGAATACTTATTCACTCTACATTGTACGGTCGCACAAGTTTATCGGCTGCCTCGGCGAAAGTGTAGATCCGGACTTGCAGATATCCGCATCCGATTCGCATCCGATTCACATTCGCAGTTCCTGGCTTACGCATCCGAGCCGCAATCCGTCAAATCTGGTTCATTTTTAGCGCATCCGTCAGTTTACTGCGGATAACCGCGGATGATCCACGGGTAATCCGCGGATATGCAGGGCTCTACTTCAAAAAGAAAATTGTTTATATGAAGTTTCAGGAGAGAAGACGTTTGTCAAAATAATCTTTAACTTAAATAAATTGGGGCAATATTCTCATCGCGAGACTCATTTCAAGTTCGAGAACGATACTGATGTTTTGGAACGCCAAACGAAAACAGATGCATGTTTTGGAATCCTTCCTAGAAATACTGAACTCCCCCAAAATATTTGTTAAATGCCTTTGTTGATGTATCTCGCAAAGTAAACTTTGCCCTAAATAACTTAGCGCCACACTTAAAGCTGTGAGACTAATTTTGAGTGAAGAGTTACGTACGTGCTTATATCTCGGTATATCGTTCCGAACTATACTCGTTGTCACATCAAGGAACAAATAAAAAAGCTTTGCGTATTATTCATGCGCTGCACAAAATAGTTCTTACAGGATTTGGTTCTCGAAAGAAAAGAAAACGAAAATTTTGACGTTTGAAACGTGAACGTCTTAACGGCATAACGGAGAGCTAATTAATCTAACATTCAACCACATATATCTGAGTTCATCACACAAAGAAGTAAACCAGTTATGTTCCGAGAGAAGCCGCACTTTTTTCTACTACGTTTTTTGAGGTGAACACGGGTATAGAAGCATGTCGCGATACTCAAATAGTCTTGCAAGTTAAATATTTGCAAACTTAATTTTTTTCGTGGAAAGTTTATTTTGTAACATGCGTCTTTTAACTAGACAATTAAAAATGGTAGTTAAGTGTCCCTTTGACGGAACATTAAACACCCGATGAATATTTTTAAGTGCCGGGACAGGACACGTATTATTATTAATTTCTTACCATATTTATTTTCTCCTTCAAAAACGTGTCCTGGCGCCATATTTAGCCGCGGAGACACGGGTAAAAAGTGATTATGGCCGAATTTATAAACGCTGCTCGACTCGAAACTTCTCTCAAACTCCACTTGAGGACGGTGTTGAGCTTCATTGATCGAACTCAACTCAAAACTTCGCTCGACTGAGGAATTACTCAACAATATTCTTAAAAATCTCAAGGTTGCCTTGGAGTTACCTCAACAGTTTACTCGAGACTCGAGTTCGTTTATGGGTGTCATGGCGGCAGTAACATCTTTCACCGAGTTCGTAGGTTTTGTCCTCAGAACCGACAACCTCCTGCAGCACAGCGAAGGCGGGAGCCTTCCAATGTCACGGCGTCGTTTCAGGAACCGCCTGAACGCGGTGGAAATGTTCAATGACTGCGAATTTTTTGGACTACTGCTTTACGAAAGCGACGGTGGGCAGCCCTTTGAAGTCTTTGTCTCTGCAGGAGTGCGAAAGTAGTCGTGATCTGCCGGTCCCTTCAATGCTTCATCTCTTAATTGTGGTGCTGTTTACTGTGCTGGGACATTCAGATGCACGGTAAGCGGCGACCTAGCTGGTAAATGTGTCGCAACCCACAGTGTGCCGGGTCGTTGTGCAAGTGTCGGGGTTCATCGCCAGCGCGTTGTGCCATCGTCTTGTAAATTTCCCGAGGAGCGAAGCGGACTGGGACCTTGGGATGTGAAACTTTTACGAACTCAACTTATGCAGTGAAATTTCTGGTTTGGATACTCTATAAAAAAA
>JAZHYW010007486.1:0-66943 GCA_037355805.1 Ixodes ricinus
TAAAATTTCCCCTTGTAGGGAAATCCGGTTGACCGCGGTTAGTTAACCAGCTTCGGGCAAACGCGCCCTGGACATCTGGCAATGTACTGCAACCGCTGCTATTGCTCCCCGTCATTTAAAGACAGAACATATCTGGTCAGATACCCAGATAAGATATCCAGTGACATAGGCGTAGACTAGGGGAGAGGAGGTGTGGGCATCGGGACTCGTGCCTTCCCCCTCCCCCCGGGCCATGATCCTTACCGAGACGCTGCTCACATGCCGTGTAACGAGCTTCTAGTAGTGGCATGTAAACAAAATAGCGCCCACGCTGCCTTTATTGACAAAATACATGGGAAACGGAAACCCAGCGTGCCCTCGTTAGCTTCAACTTCCAGTTCTGGCGCGAAGGTAACGCGGCATCCATCACTTTTACGTCCGCTTGGTCTGCTTGGTTTGAACACTGTTTTGTGTGTTGTCTTGTTAATGAGCGTTCAGTCTCTGTTGAGTTCGAACACTGTTTTTTTGTGTTTTCTTGTTAATGATCGTTTGACCTGATATATATGCAGCCGCAGGTTTCATTTCCATGTATTAAAAAAAAAGACTCCTGGCCGAGTGGATTACTGCTTCACAAGAACAGGGGCCTGGGTTCTAGACCCCCCCCCCCAACCTCGCAACTGGCACAAGCTTTTTGTTTTTCAGTTTGTGCTCGCCGGCGCATGCGCCGTGGTACCTGCGATGAACACACGGCAACGCTTGCACGGTTATTGACATTGACACAAGGCAACGGACCCATGGCGATATACATACGCTGGAAGACGTACGCCATAAAATAAACTGCTGATAATTGCCGGAGTAAAAACAATTGCGCGGAACAGCAGCCCTCCCCCCGGAGAAGTTCTCGGCCTGCTCGTCCGCCCCCCCCCCCCCCCCCAGGGAAAATGGAGAGTCTACGCCGCTGTCCAGTGAGCTCCACGAGGCTTTTGAAATCAAAGCAAAGTCAAGATGTGCACAAGTGAGAGGTCAATAACCTTATCGTCAAAACATTTTTATTTTCTAGAAACGGGTCTACACTGTGCCTATTCGTGACGAAGGGTTTTTTCAAGGCTATATAAAATATTCGTTTTTTCAATAAATGTTAGCTGCGAGTGCGCCTGAATTTACGTCTCCTCTCAACCTTGTTTTTTCGGCGCCTATCTTCAATGCTGTTGACATCTTCCTTGCTGATTTGGCCTTTGCTAGGCTTATTGGAAGGGGGCAAATAGGCTCTGACACAGGTTGGCAGAAAGCCCAAAAACTTTAAAAACCTTGTCCATCTAAATAACATCCCCGGGTTTAAGCAGAGCAAACAGACCATTCTGAAGGACAATCTTCCTGCCACTCAGTGACCCTTCTCAGGATCTCGAGACAAAGCTTATATACGCATCAGGCCTGGCACCAATGAGCACTTTCATGGTGTTCCCGTGCTTATACTGTTAAAATGTATGCCGTGAGCATCCATGGAGGACGGTGTTTTTATTTTCATTTCTGTTCCATCGATGACAATTAGTGCGTCTGGAAAATTCCTGAAACAATTAGGCTGATGTTCAGCTACCTCTCCAAGCGTTTGAAACCTCGTCATGCCCTTCAGTGCTTTTCGCAAAAACAAAATCCATCTAGAATAAACTTTGATGAATTGTGAGACAGATATATTGAAATTGCGGGCAAGTTTCTTAACCGGCATTCCGGCCCTGAGGCGCACGGGCACCATAAAAAATTCCACAGCAAGCGTCTGGCGAGGTGCAGAGTCATTTTTAGACTTTGACAGGACCTTTTCCAGGTGGCCAAACAAACGACAGAACACCCCAATCGATGGCAAACAAGCTGTAATACTGGCAGTCCTGGGGGTCTTCGAGTGTATTGAGACCAAGGCTCTGTGCCTTCCATCTCTCGTACTGGCCTTTCCAGCAGTCGGCCTGCTGCTGCACTTTAGACAAGGCAAGCTCAGCTGCCTGAAGTTTCGCCTGCAGCAAACTTTTCTCCAGATTATCCAAGGTGGGTAGGTGTGTGCCAGCAGCTTCTGCAAAAAGCATTTGTTGCTTAATAAAATATGGGTAACATATAGCATGCCCCAAACGTATCATAACAGCAGGTTTATTTGAAACTAGATGAGTTTTACGAGATAGGTGATCCAAGAAAGTACTATAGCTTATGAAAACACGGCTTTATTGCAGACAACCATGTTGTACAGTGCAAGTAGCATCTACAGCAACAAAAAAGAAAAGAAAAAGAAACGAGCAGGAAAGAGCACTATTGTTTTTCTGTTTCTCAACAAAATTAGGGGTGCAAAGTATATTAATGTGCCAGAAATGAGTCGACTACACAAGGACTAAAAGCCAACAAGCCAAAAACAAGCGTCCCAATGCCCTTTTTGCCCAATAACTTAAGTAACACATAGCTTGCCCAAACATATCATCACGACAGGCTCATCAGAAACTAGTTTAACTTTTTGAGATACGTGATCCAAGGTGCTATAGCTTAAGAAAACACGATTTATATCAGACAACGAGGATGAAGTGGTAATTAGCATCCACAGTTGAAAAAGAGAAAAGAAAAAGAAAGGACACAACACTAATGTTCCTTCCCTTTCTCAGAAATTTATGAGGCTAAAGTATTAATGTGCCGGAAGTGAGTCGACTTCACAAGGACTAAGAGCAAACAAGGCATATGCAACTGTCCCAATGCACTTTCGAAATGTTATTGCATCTATAATGCATGCAAACTCACCACTGTTGGTTGCTCTCTGTACACCCTGCTGAACTGCATACAATGTTCAAAATTAGTCCTGCCTGGAATTAATCACAAGCTAAGAAGTATTTTTATGTAGCTGTGGAATACATACCGTTCTGTAGTCTGCCATCGTGTGGAACAGCTTTACGACTGGTGCCTGCATCGCCTCCTGCAACACCACAGTCGGTTGCAAATGAATATTCTTCCAGTAAGAGTCTGCTCATGCGTGCACTTTCCGCTGTCACCATTTTCGCAGGACACCGAGACGCGGTGGCCTGAGAAACTGGCGACAGCAACATTGTCAGGATCTATCTTCGCGCGTATTTAGACTATTTTGAAGCGTTTTTTTTTAATATCGGTAATATGGAGTATAAAAATCACTGAAAACCAATATAATGGCACGATACCAATGTGTATTGACAAACGGAGGCATGTAGGGCTGCTCTTCTATAGTAGTTCGCAGAAAACTCCCAGACGGCGCTCGTAACTCGAAAAAGTCCATTGTATTTGCCCTTGATGACTCGTACACAACTAAGAGTTTGTTTGTCACGGAAGTAAGCCTGACCAAGAAAGCCTTTGAATGTAGCTATAGACGACATACCATTTTTAAATCTGTTGTTAGTTGCGGGAGCTGTACAACTTCTGCCACATCGTCGACATCAGGAACACAACATTATTCTTCCATTAAACAAACTGAAAAAGCAGCCAGACCCTATGAAAGAAACGGGCCTCTTGTGCCAATGTCTTGTGTGCTAAGAGCACAAGTATAGTAGCTCAGATCTACATTTAATATTGCGTATTGGTGTTCATACCTTCATTCATTGAGTCTCCTCTGCTGGAAGCCGAAATCACCACAAACATACATGAAAATATTTTGTATCGTGTGAATCTTCTCAACTGAGACTCAAGGTGCATGCCGAGGCAGGCCAACTCCTGCTTAACACATTCACCGGGTTTGGACTTAGTATTTCTATTCAGCACTAGACACTCGGTGTTTTGTCCCAGTGTATGTGTATCAACTACTGCACGGGCCTGAAGGCAGTACCAAACGAAGTCGGTTTGGCGGGCAACGGACTGAGCTACAAGAGATGGCGATAAGCGGCGGCACACAAAACTGTGGCTCGTCTCACGAAATTGACCCGATGCAATTAGCCAATAGCACAAACCGTTTTCCATCACTACCAGTTCGCGCGCGGGAGAGTTCAGGTCTCCCTTTGCAGTGTTGGTAATGGAAATACTTTATGCATGAACAACATGTTCACCGAAAGTTAGATGCATTGTCGAATCACCGATTTGTGCATCGCGTTTAGTAAGTGTGAACTGTGACCGGCCATTTTGTTGAATGCTGTTTCAACGAAGGCCACGTATCGAACAGTTTCATAGAATGCTGTTGGATAGAATGCCTTTTGAAGCAGTGTTGGATTCTCCCCACAAACTTTTTGAGTGACTTAAAAAGGAAACAGCTGACACCGCCGAAATGCAATTTGTTTCGTTTACTTGATTCCGTTTCCAGGAGCTATGCAGCACACACAGCTTTGTCTTTCTGAGTCACTTATTTTCAGTTGCCGACAGAACTTACGCGCACTGTTTACCTAGATGGCTTTTCTTTACAAAGTGTACAACTGTCAGTTAGATTCTCATACCCCAAAGCTTATCCTAGATCGGCCATACCCGGTCTTGTACTGAAGCTTACACCGAACAGTGGCATAGCCAGGGGAGGGGAGTTTACGGGGCTTGAACTCCCCCGAAATTCAGCCGACCCTACAATATACACATGCATTTTGATCATGAACATCTCAGCCATCTCAGCTCAACTACTACCCCTAATCTATGAAAGCAAAACATGCTTTCGTATATTAAACAACAAAGAAATTCAGCAGAAAATGCTTTAAGATCGCCACTCTGTGCCCAAATCCCCCACACCCTTTTTAATTTCCCGTCCCCCTTACCAACGAAATGATTTTGGTACTATAGTAGGAAACGATTAATAAAAAAGCGGTTGGCCTGGCATAGGCCGGCATTACTGCTACTGAATAGGTCACAGCTAGGCGCTCGCAACGAGAGGAGCCAGTGGGCGTGTAGTTTCACAAACGCGAATGAAACGTGCCTAACGAATGTTACTTGCGGATGAAGAGGCGTCACCTCACGCTTTCATAAGACGCCGGAAAAATAATGCTGCAGTTTGATTCAACGTTTTTGATGAAGCGCGCGTCCGTTCTCTGACATTTCCAGCGCCATGCAGAGCTGGATCACAAGGAGATGCGATCCAGCAAGTTCAGCGCAGTTAGCATATTCTACAAAACAGCTATAAAGTCGTGAATCTCATGTGATGAGACCTGCGGCATCGAAGACAGTCGTGCGATCCGCAATAGTGTACTTACCTGTGTGAAAATCCGCGCCGCATATCCGAGCGTTGTGCGTCGGTCACCAGGGCGTACCGTCGGGGTTCAAAAGCCGGAGATCCGCCATCCACTTCTCCCGTTAGTTCTTGTGGGTCTTGGATGACGGAAACCGAAAGAAACGCGCTCCATTCTCTTCCCCTTTCGCTTCGAACACCCGACCGCGAAGCACGTGTATGCCATTGAAACAAAACGGGATAGCGTTCCTCGTACGATCCACACGAAATCCGACCTCGACGGGCGTCCCATCGAGGTCGGAGGTCGGACGGCGCCCCGTACCGGCGTCGTTATCACGACGCCGGTACGGGGCACCGCCCGTGTGGCGGTATGCATCACTCGTCATCGCTGTCGGACGACTCCTTGTCGCTGTCAACGGCCCAAAGCATTTCATCTTTGAAACTTGGTGGCCAAACTTTCTTTCTGCTAGCGCCAGTCCCGCACGCAAGTTTCTGGAACACTAAACGCACGTGATGCGGTCCGATTTCCATCGCTCTCCGTGCTCAATATCACTTTTATTTTAACCCGGCATCATGGTGAACGCGGCGTGTCTTTGCAGTGGGAACTTCCATGCTTATACGAAAACAAGAAACAAACGACTCCGCTAAACGCTGGCTAACCTCTAAGCCTGTCAGCACGTAATGAAGCAGCCATTTTTAAATGTCGATGGAAATATGGTAGCGAAGTTTTTGGGTCGTACTCGATTTTAGCGCGCATGCAATTTTTGGACATATGTTTCCAGAAAAAAAGAGCGCGTTAGATTCCAGTGAATACGGTAGCATTGTTTTGCGTTTGTCTATGTGTTTCATAACGCCAGCTTTCAGCGGCTTATGCCGGCAACACAACAGGGATGGGCAGTCTCGTATTTCAGTAATACGATTCGTATCAGTATTTCTGTATCGCAATACAGTTTTTCATTGTACCTTTATTCTTGTATCACATACATGTGAAATGTTCCTTTTCATCTCGATACAATCAGACTTAAATGTATTTTGTTACATTTTTTAGATAATACCTGCCTCACCCGAACAACAAAATGCAAATCCGAATGCCTTATTTTTCGCTTTTTTATTTTTTAATTGTTGAGGGCATTAAAGTCAAGAAGATGTTAATGCATCGTTACTATGCTAAGCAAGGTTTCTTCCGATTTTCCAAATTATTTTTTTCTTTTGAGAAATGTTGCGTAGTCGGGACTCGAAAACAGGTAGCGTGCCAGGAGTGGAGCCGGAGTATCATCTACCGCAGGTCCCTAGGGGAGACTTTATGAGTGATTGTTTTTGGCATTCTAATGCCCGCTGCTAGTTAGTTAGAGCCTTTAGAAACAGGAAATCAAAGGAAGTGTTGCTTGGTCTGTGGCTGAGTAGCTGAGTCACAGCCCCGTTGCAACACGAGTCTGGCGGTGGCTCACTTGAAATAGTAGGATGACTGACGCAGTGAAATTCAACACATATTCGAATGCGCCTGCGCCTGTAATATTGCACTGCTCAAGGGTACGTCATCAGTCGACGTGAACGTGACCCGCTGTTCTGGTGATCCGATAACCAGGAAGGAGTCAGACTTGGCCTCGCTCTGCGCGACCCAGACTTCGTACACCTGTGACTCGTCTCGACTCTCGAGCGCGCTGTTTCTCGAAGAGCTCGCACCTGTTCCGGCCACTCAGGTCGCAATCCACGATGTCTCTGTTTGGATGATGCTAGGCGAAACTTGAGGACTACCATTCATGCGCTGGAGGCGGAGGGTCCGCAGGAAGGACCATCACAACTGGGATGCCACCGTATTGATTTTCCAACCGTGACAGAAGATTAGACGTGCGCTCCAGGACGCTTCAGGTGGTCCACTATTCATCGAAAATTCCAAATGCAACTGCCTGCACGGTCCTCAACGAGGTAACCTACAACGAAAGTACGTATTGTTCTTTCATGCAGCAGCAGTGGGTAAAGTTTTACGTTCAAGGCAACACCTACAGATACAAGAATACTGGTTCATTCCACCATGACGTCATGTGATCAGTGTTGACAGGGGCGCCCTTATTGGACAGGGGAGTGGTGATGTTAAAATTGGATGTATTTAGAGGTCGAAGTCTTTTCGCGTCACTTGTCAGCCAGACAGGATGCCAGGAAAGGGACCGCGGTCAATCCTCGATGGTACGTTTTTCTTCAACCCATTGAAGACTCCTCTCCGTCCGAAACCACTATATTAAGAGCGAAGTGCCAAGCCTGTGGGATAGTAATTTTGGGATAAAAAACTTCCACTTCGTACTTAAAGCCTCATCTCAGTTGGCGTCTCAAAGAAATTTGTAAAATGTATTGCATTATCAGTATTTGTATTTCTGCACTCAATACAATGTATTTCTATTTTTATTTCCAGAAACTTTTCGCCTCTTTTTAAAATATATATCAATACGTGTCACGACGCATTTTTACAGATATACTTGAGTATCAGTATTTTAGCTACTATTTTCGTCTGTCCAAGTTTTTGAATTTCCAAATACATTTTTGAGTATTTCTGCCCAACCCTGCAACACAAAGTAGCTGTCAAGTACCTTTTTTATGTTTAGAAATTAGAGGAATGGAATGGAACGATTCAGCCATTCCAGGAGTGGGAATGGGGCCCAGTGTCCCCATTCCTAGGAGTTGAAAGAAATTGAATTATCGGACACCCTAGTTCCACGGAATGGAATTGGAATGGAATTGGAGTGCCCATTCCGCAACACTGGTGTCATGCGTGCTCCAGGGGATGAGTGGGGGCGGGGCCTGGACATGACGTTTGTTGGCAGCTCGGCCACAATACCTTGGCTGCCAACCGCCAGAGTACCGAACAGCGACCCGATAAAAAAGTGAACAATAGGGCTGTGTTCCAAATCTAACCCAAATGAACCTGAGTAACTCCGACGGGTCGCGTCACGTGACAACACAGATTGAAAAGCGCTGAACGCGGGTAGGTTTATAAAATGTATTGCCAATATGCTCACCACGTGCAAGACTAAGTAGAACTTTCCAGGCCCATGTCGTGTGCCGCTATATACAAACGCCGAACGGGACCTGCGTAAACGACCAGCTCCGGGAGCATCACAAAGAAGTAGAGGACCCAACGCAACCCGGTAGGCGCGCAGAAACGGGAATGCCGCGGCTGCGCTCCCGACTCACGACGATGCTGGCAAATCTTCGTGAACGCGTGGGCAAGGAGATTATAGAAACCTTCTAATGTGACAAGCCCGTAAATCATAGGCTGAGTCTATCTTTTGCTCGGAAAGATCTCGGAGCCCTAATGGCTGGACTGACGCGATTTTAATCCAAGTGCACCCTTCTTATTGTTTCAATGCTTGGAAGTACTGCCCAAAAAATGCCTCCCCCCCAAAAAAAAAAAAAAGTTCCTGGCTATGGGTGTCATGTTTTCAATATATTTTTTTCTATGGTTTGATACCATTCACCATAGATGTATTGAATATATTTTTAATTATTTTAACAGTCAAAATGATATTGGCTTGTGGGCCTTGTGAGCTTCCTAACAAAATCGATTTGCCAACCCTGCAGGTGGAACAAAGTCAGTACCAAAGAACAAACTTTGCCCTGCTTGGCACGCTCGCTCGGGAAGATGAGCTATCTGGGCTTCGCTTCAGGCACTGCTAGCACCACTTGCAAGTTTGCTGGCATATGTGTATACGAGAGAACGCTCTGAGCGCTGAACGTTCACGCGCGAGCAGCAGAAACGAGGAAATTAAGGGCATAGAAGGAACATTATTGCCATGAGCCAGCTTCATTGATTGATTGAAACGTTTATTAGCAGAAAAATGAAATGACCGCCGTGCATCTTGAATGGTATTCATCTGGAACGGTGGCTTAGGGAGGGAAGATAGGACAATAGAGGACGAAGAGAAAGGTAAAGGAAGGAAAATAATTATATGTACTGGAAAAGAAATACATTTTAGCGCTCAAAACACAAGGACAGAAAGATGAGACTCAGACACCCCACTGCGCACTGTGGTGTCTGATTATCATCTTTGTCTACTTGTGTCTTGCCTCTAAATTTATTCCAAGTTTCAGACGCCACTAGCTCAACAATATGCTCCACAGGAAAAGGTTCGCTCTACGCGCAAAGGCAAGCAGCGAGTCAAAAATATGTTTCCGGTGCTTGGGTGGCTTTGTGGGGTAAGGGCACGTCAATTCCGCGTAACTTGTGGGGCGATAGATCGCCGAGATTACATTCAGATGTGCAGCTCTGTGCATGGAGTAGTTAGGACAATCCCATACAATGTGAGGGCACTTCGCGGACCTTTTGCACTGGGGGCAAATGGGGCTGGGGCCAACATTATCCTCGGAAATAGGGCGGTGAAATCTGGTCATCCACATTTATGTTAGTGCCGTATGTGTACAGAGCTTAGGGAGGCAGATCCTCTCCCATTTTATGTATCCAGACGGGAGGGGACATTCCTCTTGAGGAAGGAGAGCATCAAGTCGCGTCTTCCTTGCGAGACGAGCGGCCTCCCTGGGCTTCCAATGAAACCATGACGACCTGGCATGGATTGGGATCAGAGGGGCGGATGCAGCCTTATTTGGATTCAAAGATAAGTAATAAATCTCTGGCGGCTGTGTTCACCTTCTTTTTAACCGGAATGTCGGCGTGGCCGTGTATCCACGTTATTACTCTTTGGCCCCCATTGGAGCGAAATAATTTACATGCGGATCGGAGGTCCCGAGCGGTTTCATTGCGGCTGGTCAGGGCGGGTGCACTCCCGTACTGCATCCTCTGAGTGTGAGACTACGTACATGTGCCAACTTGGGTGATGCGAGTGTGACTGAATTTCCCACAGAATTTGCTTGGAGGTCTTCAGTTTTGGAAATTTGGGGTGTATAGGCACAACTTTGCTGCAAGTTTGCCGGGTGATGTGAGAGTAATAGGCAACGGTGGTTTCTCCGTCATGCGCCCGGGCAGCGTCAATGTAAATTAGCAAATCTTTGTTGGTCCGCTTTTAGCAAAGTAATGGCTTTGAAGCGCCGAGTTTCAGAAGCCCGCTTGGGATTCACAGGGCGCGGGCCGTGCGACTGTGGAAGTGGTTTCGGTTCCGGCCATCAAGTGGTTGAACATATGGCTTGTTCAAGATGCAGCCGCCGTGGGAACGCCACCTAAAATGACATACAGTAAAAAAAGGGATTACTTTGACATCCAGACAATAATATAACCGCTTAGCAGTGATTTCTATGCTCCGAGAAACTGAAGGAGAGGAGTAGACGAGAGTCGGCGGGCATGTCAAAAACACCGAGCTCTCCTTGGAAAGACGTGTGCGAGGATTCCTAAAACCAACCGCCGTTGTCTCCACCAGGTTTCCACTGCACTTGTCGAACGGGTTATGGCCGTGTCCCACTAGAGCGACAGGCAGAAACAAAGGACAGCGACAACCCTCAAAACCAGAGTCTTTTCGAGAGATTTGAGATGCTTTGTAGAAGAAAGGAGGCTATGCTCAAACATGAGCATCATGCACGCGAGGGTATCTTTGACAGGTTTGCAATCGCTCGTGCTTAATTCACGAGCACCGAACGAGTAAATGCCTGCCAGAGGTACCATCGCGAGCATGCTGCATGGGTTTGAGGCTTGTCGCTGTCTTTTATTTATGTCTGTCGCTCTAGTTTGACACGGGCATTAGAACCCACAACGTCGGCGTCCGCCGTCTGCCTCGTATTACAATGCGTTCCTCCAGTGCAGTTGAGTGAAAGAACAAGCTTTAAATTTACCCACTATTTATTCGAACCAGAGCTCGGCGTTCTGAGTGTCAGCTTTTTTATCTGACATAGGAAATGAATATCAGGTCGCTAGTCGTAAAACAATCGTTATTTACAAAGTGCAAAACAAAAACGGATAATGAAAGACAAGCATGAACAATTTACTTTTACGATGGATGACCAGTCTGCCATCAGTCACCATGACAGAATATATTGGTTCTGAGTGCCACTTGCCGTGCGCGGGTACCAACATTTGAACCTCCCCTACACTCGTGTGTTTCTGATCTTGTTTTGGTCCACGGGCGACTCATGCGATGACGTTGCTCTGCGAGCCCGGAGTCCTTGGGTAGTGGCGAAGAAGGTTCAGCAGGAGTACACCTTGGTCTTCGGCCTGAAGTCACCGCGAAATACCCGGCCTCACGCTGCTTCTTTGTATGGTTTTCATGTTCTTTTCTTCGCCCACGCCCCTCTTCTTTTCTCATCACACTGACGTCCCAGGGCGCTCTCGTCTACTCTTCTCCCTCAGTTTGTCGACTCATACAATTGAGTTGGCGACGGCAAACAAGGTTTATAAAAAAAAGTATATTGGGACGCTGTCTGCTTTTGTGTGCTATCAATACCTGGCCGATTAAGTCAAGGCAATCCACTTTCCAAAGACGTTGCCATGCCGAACAATTATTGCGTTCATTTAGGCTTAGGAATGGCCAGAATCGAAAAATATCTAAAAAATGCGGCGAGGTCATTGCTCATGCTTCGCGATTTAAGTGAGGTAAGGCAATGCGAAAGCCTCCTGCACCATTCGTTGCTGACCAGCGCGCCCGATATTACAGCTACAACGACATATTAGTTCCAATGCGCGCGGCGCTCACTCAGCGGGGCACCGCCATGTTTCCCGCATCCCTACGGAGCCAGTTACGTGATTTCAAAATCTCTCTCCTTAGTACTGCGGCTAACATTTAGCCGCGGTTAGCGCTTCGAGCAAACGGAGCCAGGGTCGCCAAACTCGTGGAACACAAACCTTCTCTGCGTTCTGATGTAGCGGGGGTGTGGCCGAAACAACGCCGCAAAGTTTACTCGTTTCTCAAATTCAAAGGCGCGCTCAACTTCGCAACTTTTGATGTTGGAGGGACGAAAAATCCCCCGCGATCCCTAGCCGGTGCACGCGAGCACGATACAGCGCGTGGAGGCGAGCGTTCACGCCGCTCGCTGTACGTTGTCTTTGAGCTCTGCAGCGCCGCCAGTCCCGATATGCATCGCTCAAGCAATGAGCGAAAGCAGATGACGGGAGTTCGTCTGCTACGATGCGGCATTCGCACAGCGGAATTGAATGAAAAAGTATATTTTCTGCTAGAAATCGCGTCCCGTGGGCCACAAACCCAAACGTGAGCTTGAATTGTAAGCGTCCGATATTTGACGAAAGGAGGAATCGACGACCCGTGCTTTATTTGCAAAATTTGAGTCGCTATGTTTCTGTACAGACGCTGAAACCTACCAGTGTGTAATGAAAAGCTCAGAACATATACATCAGAGGCCGGGTTATCTAACATCATCCGAGTGCGGGTGAAAAGTGGGCCATTTGTCGACAAAGCTGCCACAGCAGAAACCTGTGACGAATTCACTCAGCGTTCGGGAAAGCTAAACATATAGACGTTACCCGAGACTTGAGCAATACGATAACTGAACGTCAGCTATCTTGCCCCTCGTATTTTGTTTGAGAAAGTTAACCTTCTCGACGCCCTCACAAAGGAAATAAAAAGTCTTACGAAACGTATTCCTAGATATACCAGCCAACTAGATTTAAGCCGTATCCTTTCAGTGGTTCACTCATTATACCATGCTTAAAACAAAGCAAGCTTTTGCGCGTACTGTGTCATCAAATTTTTGTAGTCTATGCTGTTTTGTAATCAGCTGGCTTCTGAAACCTACGCAGTCTGTAAATATCTCTGACAGCCGAGTTGCTTAATAGACTTTTTCTGAGAAGCGTTTTGCGCACGCGCGAGCGCCCGATGCCAAACGGCGGAAGTCGGAACTAAAAACCAAGAAAATTCGGAAGGAGGCTATGGATCAGCGAGCAGAACACGTAATTGCAGCATATATATAATATTGTTACACACAAAAAAAAATGAAATTGGACGAAAAGAAAAACACGACCTTTGGGTGGACGCCATGGATGCCCCTCTTTAAAGTCGCGTTGCGCACGAGCCGCAGCTCAGAGAGCGGAGAAACTTGTAGCGTAGCTCCCATTAACAATTGGTAGCGCAGATAGGTCACTTGCTCGATTTTTAGTTCGTGCAGCCACCGCCTGGTGCTGTCGATATGTGGAAAAGGTCCATTAGAAGTCATCTCAAATATCCGTTACATGTTGCAGCAACCAACGTTTATAGATAAACGTTGTCAGGGACTACACTCTCGCATTCCCATTCATCACGTCGAACAAAAATGCGCTAGTTTCGGTTTGAGGTCGGTACCCTCCTACAACATCTACAGCATCAGACTGCACTCGGTACATTCGGCAAGTTCGTTCGGGCTGGTTCTACGTGCAGTACTCCGCGGGTGCATTGTATTAGAACTCTGACAGTGCAAGTCTGGATCGCGGATCGGGAAACCGTCGGTGGCATCACCGGTGGCCATTCCTTGACAGCAGGCAATACACACAAGTCTAAGGCAGAAACACGAAAAAGTAGGAATATTGAAGCGTTAACGTTGTGCTCGAAGGCGAGTATTTTATGATATGCTGCGATCATTATATCGGGCGCTTGAAGATCAAATCGTCATTCGTCAAGCGTTTGAACTTTGATTTAAAAAAGTGGGCCGCAGCACTAATAACTCGACCGAGTTCACTTGGTTCGGTTGCTAAATAAATGACGCATTCAGCAACTGAACGGCACGCTCCGAGTTTTAGTTTGTCATGAAAGCCCTCACTGCAGTTCAAAGAAAAAGCTTTCACCTGAAGTATGTACGTACAAGCGTTTAAAACGCTGTGAATATCCCCAGTAAAATTCTTCTAACTTATCGTTTGCTAAGCTCTGATGACTTCGAGATCACGAATGACGCCACAATAACTCTCGGTAACCCTTGTCTTACTAAACACATCACAGTTCATGCCCCACAAAGTCGCCATCGACCCTCAACCGCACCTCATTTAATTAAAAAAGATCGGTATTCTAACGCGTTTGATATTTTTGCCCACAGTATTTACTGTTATTTGCTGAAAACATGATATAATTTTCGTGGTCGAGAAAGACCTACTAAAAAAATAAAATTCAGTTTCTCGTTTCTTTAATAGAATGGATTAGCTCGTGTCAAGTGATGACTGCTGGTGGTCCCCTCGACCCCAGCAATACATGCCTCTATCCACGTTACAGCCTACTAAAAGATCAGTGGTTTCAATGCTATTAGACCTGAATCGTTTCGTTGCATTCAATTTCGCGATGACCACTTAAACAGCACCACACTTCCAAATCTCGAGCAAAGCCTGTCATCTGCCGCGTCTTCGGCTTCACTTCTCACGCGTCTTATACCAAACGAAAGTACCATTCCCAACCACGCGGGACAGCTTCGATGAGAGTTTCAGTGGTTTCAGTTTCGTTTTTAAGTTCGTCGCCTTGGTGACGCAGTCATGTAAACTTTTTTCAGACAATATTTTCAGTGGAATTTGAGTAGACTGAAGGTTTCTGGTGCCCTTTCACGTAAAAGTGGCTGTAGTTCCATCACTGCGGGCATTGACAAAAAGTCGTCTGCAATCGTTGCAACGGCCAGAAAGACGCGTAAGAAAAGGGCATTGCCGCCTGCTCCGCCCGCTCGCAGGTCTTTCAAAATCTAGAATATTAAAACCGCGCATTTCTTCCATACAATTGGATGTTCTGATTGGCTTTATGGAGGACCACCCACAATTGGCGGGGGCCTGCACCGAGCTCACCACAGAGTTCACCAGAGATCGGCGAACTCTGTGGTGGGCCAAGCTTGTGCGGTGCCTAAACAGCCAGGAACCGACGAGCAAGACTCGGGCGGTGTGGCAGAAGTTTGGGAGTGCAAAAGTTAGAGTAGCAAAAGGCAAGACAGGTATCCTAAGTGAGGAAGGAAGGGGCACGGGAGGAGCGCTAACCCGAGGTTCGCTCCTGACTCCAAAGGAGGAGCGAATACTTGGAATTATCTGTGTAGACACCGTCCAAGGTTGTGGCGGGCCAGTGCTGAGACTGGAGGTGGGATCACACCATTTTTGCATTGACATGCCGGCTTTTATGGTGTACCTATTGGCAGTGTGGAAAACACCCCCCAACATTGCTGCATGCCCTTGCACATCGTGAAACAAAAACCTTGCTTAAATGCTCCAGAGTATATCACCATCTTGCTTTCATGTTAGAGGGTCACGGTAAATTAGTATGCTAATTCGAAGTCGGACAGCATATATCAAGAAAGGTTCTAAAGATAGTGGGATACGTGGTCAAAAATCATAAAATTTAGAAGCTTCGTAGGCGACATTTCTATAACATTTATTAACGGCAATCGTAAAACATGTTTTTTGACGCAATTGCAAATGCACTACGGCCGTTCTTTTTGAAATACCAAAATTCAAAGTCCGGAGTGATTTCGCCTCCTGGATTTCTATCCTCCCTCGGAAAACTTGGCGGCGCTCAAGCAGAGGATGATCGGTGAGTCGGGTAACCGTACGCAGAAACCGGCTTTTCATTGTCCGCTTGCGAGCTTCTCTCCCGCTCCTCACCTCCTCGCTTTGGGTCGCGGTGGGAACGGCGCTTTGCTTTGTAATGTGGAGCGGAGGTGCGAAAGAAATTCGAATCGCAGGAGACCGCAAAATTTGACGTCACTGCAATTGCGCGGAACGCGCGAGAACTTAAATTCGGCATTTAGCACTTGTTTTTTCACTTCAAAAATACTGAATTTCAAGTTTCGAATTTTGAGGGTAATGTCCCGGCATCGTTTTCAATTGTTTCGGATGATAAAAAAACATGATTTTGATGTGTCAGTGCCCCTTTAAGTAAAGACTTCACCTCAATTCTATGGCATGCAACTTGCTGAATGTCCTTTTCCTCGGGCCTATAAGGAGCCGAGCACGATGATTTGTAAAATACTCCTAGCAGATGATACATTTCAGAAATTTTCGACAAAATTATGTTATCTGCACAGACATTTGGAATGTAATGTTTTGCCTGATTGGGGTCATGTACCAGAGCATATTTCATTTTGTAAAAAAAAATTAGTTAATTTTTTTCAGTTTGTCTCGTGAAAATGAGGAAGACAATTAATTACCTTGTTTTTTGGCAATAGCTAATTTACTTCGATAATTAGAAATATCCAGAGTCGTACAGACGTGCAAGGTAAAATAGGTCACTATTTGTCTACATACTTCCTTTTTGGTTGTTTCGGTAATTATTGCATATGACAGAAGACCCCAGAGACAAACAGTGCAGCGGCCTCACCATTCAAGCCATTGTCAAGTGCGGTTGTGAAATGTTAGTTTTTTTTTTTTACCCAGCTGGAATTCACCAGGCTCATGGAGGCCGCTTTCCATTGCCTTTCGAAAAGATGACCGCCTCTAGACATGCGTGTCATGGGCCCCACCAGGCATGCTGAGGTCTATGTCGATTATACGTGCCTTGGAGTCGCAGACCTGCTGAAGACAGCAACACAAGTTCGTCACATCATTCACATGAAATTTCAACACACTGCTGTGATTATTGAAAAATCAGCAATCTATGGCCAAGCGTTTTTCCTATGGTTAATTTTGTTACGCTTGGAGAAGGGAAGAATACAATAGTTATATTATTGCAAGCATTGTCGGTTCATAATTATATTTTACCTCTCACACGGAATGACATATGGCTTAATCTGCATGTTTCGCATTTCATTTGCTCTACTGTAAATGACTTCATTTTCGTGGGCTTGATATTTCGCAAATTCGCTGAACTGTGGCACACAGGAATAGTTAGTGGGCATAAAATTTCGCAAACTGAAGCTCTACGTATTGGATGAAAGGAGGAGCATGATGTCAGGTTCTAATTTTTCTATATTATTTAAGTCGCGAAGTTCCCAAATGATAGGTTTCTGCAAAAATTAAGTCGTTTCCAGTTTTCGTTGAACAAACTTTTTCTTCTGAAATGTATATGTGAGTTCAACATAACAGCTTCTGCGCGTGATTGTATGTCAATGTCTTAAGAAGACAACAAGCCTTAGAATACATTTTGCATCGACTCAAGAACGAATGGTCTTTTTGTCTGCTAGTAAAACTACAATCAGAAACATGTTGGCAAACAGATGCAAGAATCAAATGTACAGTTCTTCTCTAACTGTCAGGTTCAGAATTATCCGAATGTTATCAGTGCCACAAACCAATCGGACCTCGGCTAGTCAGAAGCCCAAACATAATGGATTCATCGCCCTCTAACTGTCACGGAAGACGCAAAAGATGCGCAGTCAAAAATCGTTCACAAGCTTGCCTATCACACAAATGTTAAAAAAATGCTTTTCAGAACTTACATTACATCGCTTTCGCGACGTAACTGATTTCCCAGTGTTCACTCCTCATACTCATAATAGGACGACCATGATCCGACATACAGTGCCAACGCATACAAGGCCGTTTTTCACTCACAAGCGGGTATTGGAGCGGCGACGACCTCGCCAAACACCACTTTTGTCACGCCTTGAGATCATGATTCGATGAAAAGTTTGTTTTAACTATTTTGCTCATTTTAAATGAAGTAATGGGTCCCTTAATGAACATGTGCTTGTACTATCAACTTGATAGATAAAAAGGCTGTGTCTAGAGTGCCGCCCGACGGCACTCTTGGAGAGCGTTCAAGTGCCGTCCGACGACACTCAACTCGCGCCTTCAAGTGCCGTCCGAAAGAACGTCGGACGGCGCGTGTATCACTGACGATCGCGCCGTTAGCACAGGAATCATTAGTTGCTACTCAATTCACTGCCGAATCAGACCGTATACACAATGCATAAAGGAATCGGACAGCAAAAGAGATGCACAGCACCACTTACGACCCTAACGTTCAGTGCGTAGTGATGCTTTCGGCAGCAGTAGTCCACATTGGTGACGGTCCTTGCGTGTCTCGCGGGCCCAGGGATAGCGACATGAGTCCCGTCCACGCACCCAGCGACGCCGGCAAGCATGCCGTCGGTTCGGGGGAAGCCTTCCTTGGTGGCGGACTCGCTTTCCGATGGAAGCTAATCCAACGGCGGCGCTGAGCCACTCGACAATGACAGCCACAAAGACACTGACTGCTCCGGTCTCACAGTCATCTGGGAGACTGACAGGTGATCGTCAGTCGCCACCATGCCTTGAAAGCTTATGGTTCCGAAGAACCGGAGCGTGCAGAGAACTTGCTGTTGTACAGTTATGTTAGACGCGATTGTATGCCGCCTTGGAAGTCCGGGCACCGAACAAAACTCGTCGCAGGAGTAAAGGCACAACGACTTTGCATAGCCGGTACTGTCGCCGAAAGTCGTCGCCGGGGAGTTGGAAGGCGTCCGTCCCGGTGGTCTCAGTAGCGACGTCGACGGTGGCAGAAGATAAGCTCGGCCACAGCCTGCGGCACCGACATTTTGACAAAGTTTAACTTCGCTTCTATCTGAAGCGAAGTATTATGGGCTCAAACCACGGCTCTCGCATTATGAAACGTCACGTTGACGTCAGCGACAACTACGACAAACGAGGTTTCTGTATCACTTTGTTTTAGCACAAACTTTGAATGGATTTGGAGCGTCATCAAGGTCGCCTATGGCGTAGGGATGTAGGGACCAACGGGCGTTACGTCATCGGCGAAAGCCGTTCAATCAGCGGGCTGCTCGAACCTCTCACGCGTTGCACGCGTCGCCTCGATGAACTTTGCTACATTCTTCCGCTCTCAAAGGAATGAGGAGTTCTAATGAGTCGACACCTCGCTCGGCGCGACGTCAGGGTCGCGAGAGTCCAATTAGCGCGTTCCGTAAACTTCGGGCACAAAATTGTGCTTCGACGAGTTTAGCGACCCAAGTTGGATTACATGACACCTTTATGTTCGTAGCAGGGGTTCTGAACTTCAGTTTCGGCGCACGAAAATCGAGGCTGCAGGCACCGGGTAGAGCAACACCGGCAAACCAACTTTATTTCAAGGTCTCATTTTATTTTATTTTTACCGCAGCCAAAGTAGAGACGTTTGTTTAGGCAAAGGAACTCGGGGGGTAGTTTTGGGAAAGTCAATCCTGTCATTATGCCAGGGTTGAACAAATCTTCTTTAACAGGTGAAACATCCTTCATCTGTGGTTGAGATCGATGCGATTTTGAAACCATTTTTGAGCACTCTTGCAACGCCTGAAAAATATTTCGCCAGGTGACGTGTTTTGTCTTACAAAACCTGAGAGCTTTCAACGAATTAAATCATTCGTCAGAAAGAGCTTCAAAAAGATCTTAAGTTGCGTGCATTAAAATGGAGCAGTCTACCGCAAAAAAGGTAAAACTTAATCGTCTTCCTTTAAAAACAAAAAAAAAAAACTGAAAGTTTTTTTAGAGATGAAAGGCATGAAGGTTTAGACCTTAGCTCACTTAGGGTGATCGGAAATTAGAAAACAATAAAGTTGCGGAATGCAACCGGCCGCACAGCGTATCTGCCCGGAAAACCGAAACTCAAGAAACGTCACGCTGTTGACAGACCACCAAGCAGTTCCATATATCGTCTCATGAATACGGTCCTGGCTAGCAGCAACGTGTGAGACCGAAAATGCCGCCGCCGTGGTCGGCCTTTCACGATTTTGCAAGCGCTCACTGTAACATATTGAGTAGCGTTAATTCTTCTGTTCTCGACGGAAATGAGAGTATTGTTAGTCAACTTTGACGATGTTGGCTTAAGAGTTCGTTGATTGGAAACCTAATACGTGCGTTTGACATATACCGTCAAACTTGTCGTCAGCAAATGTAGTTCTTGTGGTGATGTCACAAATAGGCACGAAAGACGGCGCCACGCAACAACTCTTAGGAACTAGGTTAAAGAAACATAAATTTTAGCAACTTATATTTCTGTCTAAATAAATATTTTGTTTGTACTTGTATAAAACAGCATAACAGAATTAAACGTGAATATCTTTGTAATTCATGTCTTTGTGGCGGTACCAAATTTTTTTTTCGGGGGGGGGGGGGGGGGGGGATTGTTTTTTTATTACGGAGGCACGTGTTTTTTCAAGGTAGTTATCTGCCTGCCAGCCTCAGTTTCTCATAGGGGGAGGCTAGAGCGACTAAATGAGCTACGCTAAAGACTTATTTAGGCGATGCCCTTTGCATCGCGCAACAGTTTAGCGAAACCGAGATTTCGCGAAATCGGCCTGTTTACTTGTGGAGTTTGACACGTGAATGATACGATCATTTCACCAAACCTTGACGTCTGCACCGGGAATATCGAGCGTTTCCAATTATTTCGCATAAAATGGTATGAAGCAAACATTGTGTGAAACCACTGTCTGCTTTCATAAAACCGCTCAATAAACTTCGCCAAATTCGGCTCACTGGGTTTACTACGCCTGCCAAACACGGGCAAGTTCTACAACGTCCCAGAACAGCCGGACGATTTCCGAAGTATTTCGGACACATTTGCACAGCCGAAAGGTAAGTCATTTACAGCCGTGTATACATGCGGTGCTTCCACTTGTTGCGACTGTTGAGGAATCTCCCCTGCTCAACCGACCGGTACTCCTAACTCATATCGCACGTACGCACCGCTCTCCGCTTGTCGCTTTCCGCCACTTTTGTCGTTATTTTTCGTCTTTGGCTTGGATACGGGATGGGCCATAAATGAGACTCCTACAAAAAGTCGCTCCGCCGGAAAGGCCAAGCGTCATAGTGATGTTTAGCGGCCCTCGACAGCGTACGCGTTTCTCCTTCGTGAGATTGAGCAACGTAGCGACGTGCGGTCGTGTATCACTACTGCGTGATGCATGTTAAAGTCCCCAGGCTAGCGGTTCTTCTGCACTGGCTAAATTGCTCATCTACAGCTGGGAGACAAGTCGCCCTTTGAGGCAGACTAAGGTCTAGGCTAATTAAACAAACACGCACACACAATTTCTTTTTTAAGCGCAGCTTTTAGGCGTTTGTTTTCGGCTTGAGCTGCGTCGCCGTCGCTGTCGGCGTCGGCGTCACCGTTGGCGTAACCACGCGGTGCATTATGGAAAGCGATGCCACGCGCGAGACTACCGGTACGCCATTCGTCAGCCTCGTGACGTCACTCTTGTCGTCACCGTGCTGTAACGTCACCGTGGTGCATTATTGGACATCTTTTATAATGCACCGCACGGACGTTTCGGCACCGCGCGGTGCATCACGGGAAACGTCACATAATGCACAGTGGCGATGCGCGCGTTGCATTATGGGAAAGTTCTCGCAATGCACCGAGCAGGAGGGAGGAGGAACCGGAGGCGGGTGGAGGAGGATGAGGAAGAAGTGTAAGGAGGAAGAAGGAGAAGGGAGGAGGATGAAGACGGGGAGGAGGCGAAAAGCACAGGAGGAGTAGATGAGGGAGGAGGAGAGGGTGCGGAAAAATAGAGGGGCATACCTTCCCCTCCGTACCCCCGACCCCTCCTCCCCGAGAGCTGCGCTCTAATTCGTCATTACACTGAATAACTGAATACTGGAGAATAACATTTCGCATAGAATTTAAACCCCCTTTCCCGTTTTATACACCACATCCCCCCCCCCCCCTGTAAACGTATTTCATTTTTAGAGCGCAGCTCTTAGGCGCCCTTTTCAGGCTGGAGCGGCGTCGCCTTCGCCGTCGCCGTCGGCGTAACCGTGCGATGCAATATCGGAAATGTCCCATAATGCACCGCGCGGAGAGGAGAAGCAGGGAGAAGGAGGGGAGGAGGACGAGAAAAGGGAAGAAGGAGGGGCAGTAGGACGAGGGGGAGGGCAGAAGGGGGGAGGGAGGGGGAGGGGCAAGAAGAGAAGGGAATGTGGAGGAGGAGGGATTAGGAGGATGAGAGGAGGGGAGGAGCTTCCTGGTGAGCGGAGGAGGAGGAGGGCAGGGTGAGGACAAGGAGGAGGAAGAGGATAGAGGAGGTGAGGAGGAAGGAGCAGTATACCCTCCCCTCAGTACCCTTCCCTCCTCCTCCTCAAGAGCTGCGCTCTAAGTCCGCGTTACAGGGTGTTGTAAACATCTTTAATTTTTTTACACTGTACTTTTACTCTCCTAACAATAAAGTTTACGATGATGATGATCCGCTAGTGTACATCGGTTTGAAATGATCAACTTACTTCGAGCTGTAAAGCCAACGTTTTTTTGTTTTGTTTTTTAAATCGCCGATTCGAGAAGGCAGTGGCTAATTTTGTGACAGTTGGAATGAGTTCAGAGGGCCATCCAGCACGCATTTTAACGGAATCAATTAAAATATCCTAAGAACACTCCCCCTTTCTGACGGTCGCACTTTGACTCCTATATCTATCCTCTGGCATCAATTTTCGAACTATGTTGACAACCATATAAAGGGAGATCTTTTTTACGTCACAACCCCTATCACAGAAACTATGCATGGCGTCTGCACCAGCTTGTTGTAAATTATGTGATCCTCGGGTGTCCTTTAGCAGTATCCTTGTTATGACTGGCGACTGTGTTCCTGAAATTTCAATCCCATGGAGCGCAGCTTGTGTTGTCTGTAACCGCATAAAACGGCACCTTGTCCTATTGGCTGAATGTAACGGCACCTGGAGTCCCATTGGCTGCGACGCGTCACAGTTCCAATGAACGTTACCCCATAAGAAGCCCTCTGCTGGCGCTGCACCCCGCGCGCCGGTAAAAGGGTGAGGGTGGCGCGCGCGGGGCCCACGTTCTATCCCCCTCTCGGGTCACGTCAAACGTTTTGATATGGTGTTGGGAGGGGGGGGGGGGGCGGAAAATGTCTTCTTGCTCTCCCTGTGCATTACTGTATGGCGTGTTCAACGCCTCGTCTTCTACGATCTGCTTTCAGCCATGTCGCGCCATCTGGCTGGCCTCTGCGGAGGACAGCGGGGCGCGCTGCTTGTTGGAATATACTGCGTCAAAGAATGCTTTCGCATTCCTACACGCAAGCAGTCTTAAGTCTCCACCTGTAATTTTTTGAATCAGGTAGGTTTGGATAACGTCGCTGAGCTTATCGTTTCCGGTGCTGGCAAGGTCGACTGCTTCGGGTGCGTATGTCATTGCTCTGCCAGAGGTAACAGAACTGACTGCATCCTGAGCAAATGTGCAGCCACATTTGAAACCGGATATCGCACAAAATTTATTTTAATTACCATTGAACTTTGGCCATCAGAAGAATCTGACCATTAACGACGTGCGAGTAATGACGATTAAACGCGTCGAGCTGAAAAGGTAAATCGCACAGTCTTATTGTGCGACAGGATATAAGAAGGAAAAAACACGTAAAACAAAGACAACACAAGCATAAAAAAATGTGGCTGCGTTTCCTTTGTCTTACATGTTTATTCGTTCTTCACCTTGACCCGCACCAACAAGCTTCCCTTCGATATATATATATATATATATATATATATATATATATATATATATATATATATATATATATATATATATATATATCAATTTTTATGTGATAGTGAACGGTTTTTGAGGGATCGCCTTCTGCCATACTTTCAAGCACCCAGCATCCAAGAAAGCTTTAAAGAGGTGACGCTTCTCTTTACATTTGGACGCCTGTGAGGCGTATCCGCTGCAACAGCCGGAAGCGCAGCAGGTCGGCCATCTTGCTCACTGATTGGCGAAAGGCTTAAGACCTTTCGCCAATCAAGCTTGCTTTCAGAGGCTTAAGGCCTCTGAAAGCAAGATTTACAAGCTCAAGACGAGGCACCGAGGACACGAGCGAAAAAAAGAGGAACAACAACGAGCTCGAGACACCGCCGAGAATCAATCCTAGGGCGACCACAGCGCCACCTCTCGGGCGCTCTACAAATTGGCGCCACGCCGGAAAGTGACTTTCAATACTTAGTCTCTTCAGTAACTTAGCGCAGAGCACACGAAACTGTCGATCATCATGATTCAAACTATACTCTGTTTCACCTTATGATGTACCGCAGGAAAGGCTACAAGCTCGAGCTCCTAGCTCTGGGGCGCATCTCAGAGGCACAAGCTCTCGTGACATAAGAACTGCTGCCAATGCTATGAGCTCGCTCTTCTAGCCTTCGCTACGGTACAACAAAAGGTGAAACGAAGTATAGCGACTTCCTCAGCATTAAATTCAATCTTAAAAAGCTCGTGTAATATCGCTTTTTGCTCTGCCGCGAATTGCTTAACCAGTTGTACAGGACGCAAAAACGTTTCCTGTGACTTCAGATGAAGCTTTAGATAGCCGACAACAACGTATTTAAGCCGCAAGATGGGTAAGTGTCGTTACTCTGAAGCGGAACTCATAGCGGTGTACGGGATGGTGGTTTTCCGCGTGCGCCGCAAGATCGGCACTTGGGCGCGTTGCGACCGGTTTCGAATACTGATGCAATATTCGCCGAAGCTTGGCGGGCTCAAGCGATTTTCAACTATCGTGACGACTAAAGACGCTAAATAAGCCATGCTTCAAAGTAAAAACACTTAACCCATCTGGGAGCTTATAATTACGGTTGCCAGTTATCTGAATCTTTATGTAAAATCACAGAATGCGCTTTTTCGTCCTTTCCAAATGTTTAAGCTGTTGGCGACAAAGAGCATCATTACATAAAATTCCTAACACCTAATCTAATGTTGAAAATATCGAATTATTTTTGTTTGTTTTTGTTTTCAATGTGACAATTGGCGGTTGTGTTTGCTCTGCACTAAATAGCAAGATGGCGGCGCCCACAGCAATGATTGGAAACATGGTTCTTATACTTTAACAGTAGCTTATTTAGTGGCTCTACTGACGACTCGAGCGCCGTGCTTGTTGTCTAAACGCCCAGCCTCAGAAGCTCCCACTGCCTAGCCGCGATGATCCAAGTGCTAGCCCATGTACCAGTACTTTTCTTCGAACTCCAAAGCACGGAGTGGTTTTGGATCGCTCGAAATTCAAACAGAAAATTCCCCTGAAGTAAAAGGCAAGTCGCTGTTTTTATAAACTAACACGCTATTTACAAACCAAGCCCGCGTTTCCCCACACTTGGTGTGGGCACTGCGCGCCCGCAGAAACAAGATTCGAGGGAGCTGAAAACTTCGCGCATGCGCCACGCGGGCAGCGCCGAAAGCTGCCGTCACGCAGCCCCAGACATGTGACGTCAGCGCATGGCAGCCTCGATCGGTGCATGACGCCTGATTAGAAAACAAGGAAGAAGCTTACTCTTGCACCGTCTTTGCAGTCACGGTCGCACGCGCTCACCATTCCATTCATCTCCTACTGTATTCGAAGGTGGTCACTCAGATTCGCGCAGTCTTTTGTCCGAATTAATTTCGGTAATGTATCGTCTTTCACTCAATATCAACTTTCCCTTGAGGGCTTAAGTGTGTGGATGGACACTTCGAAGTTTGATTGAGAAATGTTGCCGAAGTGGCACTCCTCTGAACTGTTTTAATATTTTTTTTTTCAGATCGGCTGCATACCATTCGCTATCTGTTGACCTTCCTCCAGTTCAACTTCAATAACTACGAGAATGGGTGAGCAATTGAGTAATTCGCTGCTACACCCAAAGCGTACCTCACACGATGTTATTCTGCTTCTGAGTTTGGTTTTGTGACGTCGGGCACCGAAGCTTTTACGAAGCTTTTTATTTTAAAGTGTTAGTACTATTGCCGATGTACATGCTGTAACTTTGGACTGGTTTGTAGTACACCTATTCAAATTTCGCAACGTTGCAACGGAATCCCACCATATTCCCACTGAAATATGGACACTTGCTAGGAAATACCTTTTGGAAATGCCGACAGATGGCGGCGGGATGAATATTTTGAGAGGCTTGGCTATTGGTCGCATAGCAAAAGAGTCCGCACTAATTAATCTTTAGGAAAAAAACGTCCTTTCTCGTTTTCTTTCTCAAGCTTAATGGTCCCTACCAACCCGCTCGTTCTTCCCTTACATAGCCCGCACTAGATTGGCTGGTTATATGGAGCGACGCCGCGACGTAGCCCACAGCAACAGAAGATCGCCCACGACGTTCCTCTTCGCCGATTTTGGCGCCGCGAAATGGTGTACGCCGGGTGTATCGACGGAGGCCCGTGTTAAAGGACTTTTCCAGTGGTTTTTAATTTGCACCAAACCTGAGCGCACTGAACGTAGTAACTTAATGGAACTTTTCTTTTCGCGAATTTCGCTTTATTTTAAAAGTTATAGGCAAATTAAAATTACAAAAGCAAGCAAAAAATAAACTCCTTCATGATGTCCTTGGTCGCTTGAGTTAAAGTGAACTAGAGGAGGGGTGGTGAGCTCAGCGAGCGCTCACGGCTGCCGCACTCAATGTAGACGGGTCGAGAGGGCGCCACCATGTTCTCGATAGGCTGTATGAAGTGGGCAGCCAGGACGGCGCGCATTGGATTTGCTGCGCGATTAAACACTAGTTCGGCATGACACTTCATTCGCCGCAAACGACAGCAAGCACGGGGTAACGATCAGTTCACAACGGGAGCCACTTCGCGTTGCCATACCGCGAAACGACCAAACTGCAAGCCAAAGCTGCTTGCCGAAGGACTTCGGAACGCTCGCAACAGGTTCGGATCCTGAACTCCATATGACCGCAGCGCCGCCGCGTACATCCGGGACGTTTCTACGCTCGCCACTCGTCGGTGCCTGATCCCACGATACCTTTCTAGTATGCGCCGCATTTCCCCCCCCCTTGGTGGCGGTTATGTCGACGGGTTATTTCTTGTTTCCGTACTTTCTAAACTGCATTTGCTTCTTTTCTGGTCTAAAATACTGAACAAAAACTACTTTTATAAAAAATTGAAACGGTTCGCGCCACTTATACTTTGTATTTCTACTAAAAATAAGCTTTTAGCGGCTATGACGAGTAGTAACTCCAGGACCAAAGATGTCACATATCGCCGGCTTTCGGCACCGCGAGTCGCCTCCGTAGGTGGAGAAGGGTTCCGCGTCATCCGGTTAAAATATGACGGACTTATATTTAGTTACTCTCTTCGTGCCCGCTGGCTTACCCGACCCAAGAGACATGGAAACCGGAAAAAAAGGTAGACGCTGAAATATAATTACCGGGTTCCTTTAAGTTACACCTTCCCGTTCACGCTGCGTCGCGACAACAGTCTGCGGATGACGCATTACAAAAAATATTAACCCATCTGGGGTCACCCGTCTAAGACGTGTCGCGGCGTCCCGCCGGCGCCCCAGTTGAGCCCTAGCCACGCTGTCTCCCACTGCACCTCGGTTGCGAAATGTTACGTATCGCCGTCGCTCTTTATAATCAACCAATCCTGTGCGGCCCTCGTTTCTATGCGTTTTATCATCTATACCCCCTCGAAATAAGCGGCCGGAGTGCGGGTGCGCGCTTTGGAGGCACCGTTGAATCTCCTGTCGCCGGCTTTGGACACCTGTTGACATACGCGGGTTGCGGTTCCGTTCTTCGGCTTGCCACGACGTTTTTCATTCGCAGTCGTCTTACCATGTCACCGGGCTCTAAACGCTCGCTGTCGTCGCCGCTGCATGTACAGCATATATGCACAACAGCCAAATGACTTTGTTGCTTACGCGCTTCACGCGCTCATCCTTCATGCACACGCAACGTCAAGTAACCAGGGGCCCTAATCTGGACACTTGGCGAAAAAGTAGGCGGGAAATCCGGTGGCCTTGACTGGCCGGCGCTAACGTCAAGCTTGGCGTCAACCAATCACGGTCGCAGGATTTCTAACCGACATTTGCGGCAAATTTCTACATTCGGGTCTCAGATCTGGTTGCACCGGGGAGAAGATTGGTTCCGGGAGAGTTCACCCCGCGGATAAGTGCTGAAAGGCCGCATTCACCATACTTTTTACGTGTAACCGTAGCTCGAAATGCTTCCGCATTTATACAAGAATCGGCATAGCGGCAGCAGCAATTTTGCCTTTTTTGTCGCACGAGTGACGTCAGAATTGTTAATCCGCAATTATAATCGCCAAATATAATTTTTTTTAAAGCCTAATTCACCAGACCGTTATTATTTGCAATTCCACAGCTGCGACGTCGATCACCGCAGCTTCCCCCACGCCTTTTCTGCCCCATGAGTGACCTCGAAACTACGAAATCGCAAGCGAAATCGCATCCCGTGAATCGGACATAAGGGTGCATTTGCACTTGCGCTTTCGCGGGTGGGTCCGCGCTAGCGGAGAGGGGATCTTGGAGCCGGATGTGAAATCGACACGTCGCTGGCGCAAAATCTGGATATGTGTCCGGGACCGATCCAGAGTTTCCGCCATGCGACGAGCGGATTTTGGCACCCGGCTCTAGAATCTGCACGCCACCGGCGCGAATCAGGTCCCGAATTCGCAAGTTCGTGTAAATGCACCATAAAGGCTGGACTCCATGGAGCGAAAAAATCGACTTTTGATCGGTTGGCGCTGCTCGCTCTGCGCCTGGCGCCAGAAGGGCGGCTAAGTCAGGGGCACACTTTTGTTTCGCCACCCGTGCACGGATTGTGAGGGCTATATTAATCTTAATCTACTCGAAAGCTTGCTCCTTTCCTTATCAGGTCATCCGGAATATCCTTGTCTGAAAATGCATCCTTATCAAAGATCAATCAAAAAGCATTTGTGGTTCCAATATACAGACAAAAGCGGGCAATTGGGTTCGAGTACTCGCCATGCACTGGTGTAGTGTTCGTTTCCGGTACGAGCTGAGCAGAAGATACACTGAAGTGTCTGTTTGAACGCATTCGATCATTGACTACATACAAAGGCAGCTAGCATTGCTTCTTTCGACTTCCAGCTCCAACCAGAGATCGCTACTCTGACGTCCATTAACCCACCCATTTCCTCCTCTTCCCGACTTTTTATTCGTTGTAACTATTATCGCGAAAATTTCTTTGTGCGACTATGCATAGTTTGTGCATCACGTCAAGCTTGGGAAGGACGGGGTCCCGCCTTATGCTGGTGGTTGACTTCGCAAACGCTTGTGCGCTTACAAAGGCGAAGGATGTCACCGGGACGTAAAACAAAGAGTCAGCAAACACCCTTGAGATTAGTCACGGCATATGGATCTTAATCTTTTCATTAGATTTCTTTGCCTGCCCGGCAAAGCAGAGGCTCGTTCCTACCTACGAACTGGAGTTCTCGGAAGAACCTCCTTAAGAGTGCAACCCCACCAGGCATGACATTTTGGTGCTTTTTTGACGGATTATAAGTTTCTTTTTATGTATCTGACAATTAGAAAATTTACGTCAAATGAAAGAGCAGTTTTTCAATGACACTGTAATGTCTTGATATTACGATTATTTATACAATATTGAAAAAGATATTTCTGAGTTTTAACGTTTCATCGTCCGCGATATTTTACCTAAGCGTTCGGTAGGATGTACTAAATTTAAAAAAGTAAGCAACGAACTGTACATATATTTTATATTTTAAAATTAAAAAGTAAAGATAAAAACGGGTTTATTTTATTGCGCTATAGAAACGGAGTCATGTCAACTAATCAAAATTACGAGACACTAAATAATGAAGCATTCTTCGATAATACATTTTCTAAATCTTTCATATTGATAAATTACACGTTAAGAATGTTATAAGACCTCAAACTTTTCACATTCAGTTACGGCAAATTAAAGTATTTTTTTTCTTTTGTTTTTTTAAACATAAAATACAGATGGCGACACGTGTTCAAGAATAGCTTCATGTGCATTTTCCGTCGTGTGCCGCTTGGAACGCCACGTGAAAGACAGAAAAAGCGCCAGATGTCAGGGTGTCAGGTGATTGAATACCCGCAGTGAGCGAGGCAGAGATGTCAAAACAACAAGCGCGAGGTTGCGGGTGCACCACAGCTACTTTTGCGCGCGTTTTACTGTGCGCCGGTACACATGCCCGACGCGATCCAAATTAAATGGGCGCAATGAAAGGGATTCCGCCCTTTTTTATTCCGACACGTATGCGAAAAGATTTTAATGTTTTTATCACTTCCAAAAAATATTTTCGCAATCAAACTATGCTTGTGAGAATGCTTTGACTATATTTTGTTTCAAAAGCCACCTCGGTGGCTCTTAAGTGACAAAGATATTAAAACAAATCCCAAAACATTAAAACGTCTCAACGTCATCTGAGCCGACGCGCTGGCCCGTGAATTCATATTTTTCGGGTTTATATATCGGCCGAGGTACCCGCAATCTGACGGAGGCCAATCTTAGATTTTGGTTGCATGTCAAAAGATCTCCAATTAGTCAAAATAAACGCACAACTTTTTTTATTGTGACGTGTTTAGCGATTTTCGTTGGTTTGGCTTGTAAAACCCTAATATCTGGATATTTGCTTCGCTTTACCTTAGTTCGGAGCGCATCCAACGCTACGGGTTGATGAAGCCTGAAGCAGCGCCAAGAGCGCGAGGTCAAGCTGTTCGTTTTCTTCCTGTGCCTGCGCGGTAAGGCTAAACTAGAGCCACTAAATAAGCTACGCTTCATACACATCTTGGTGCTTAAAATGATGGTTGTCAGTTATCTGAAGCTTTATCTGAAATCACAAGAAACGCTTTTCTGTCTTTCACTAATGATTAAACAGTTCGCGACAATGCAAAGCAATATTACGTGAGCTTCCTGAAACCGACACTAATGCTGAGGAAGTCGCACTTTTGAATCATGACAATCGGCAGTCGCGTTTGACTTGTTACTAACCACCAAGATGACGGCGCCCACAACAATACCGGGGAAAACAGTGTCGATGCTCTAAGCGTAGGTCATTTGCTCTAGCTCACAGGCTTAACCAAATTCGGTGAGGGATTACTGGCCGAGTGTGTTGTGGCACCGCAGACCAGAGCACGTGGGAAAATGCGCGAGTGCGAGCTCCGTTCAAAGCACGGAGCTCACGCTGCAAAACCTGTAAGGACTAAAGCGCGAAACACATGTATGACGAAACCGTCCGATCCGACGTCCGATCAGGCGATACGACGGTCGGAGGCGAAGGTTTTCAACGCTCTCCGGTTCTAGGAAAACCCTCGCCCCCGTAGGTCATTCCGGCAGTTCGCAAGTCGGATCGGACGGTTTCGTCGTTTATGTGTTTCGAGCTTAAATCCCCTGGATTTGTTGGCGTTGGTCTTTCAAGTAACCTCGAAGGTGCCATTGCACGAGGCCCGTGTCTCGAGCGGCCCTTGGAGGCAAATGTGGGCGCAGCACTAAAATGATTGGCTCTTAAAAGCGAATGGCGTTGGAGCACACGCTCGTGGCACGTGTCTTGCGCGTTTCCACAACAATGGTTGGCGGTACTTGTAAAAATCGCCTTTCTCAAGGGGCTTTAGCAGGAACCCTAGGTTCTGTCGCCCATCTGCATCCTACCGTCGTGCGATGGTGCATCACACATACTGCGTAACGCACGTTAAAGACCCCGAGCTTAACAGTTGTACTGCACTTTTTATAATCTACAGCGGGTAACAATGTCGCCCTACGAAACTCCTGCTCTCTAAACAGCTACCGACTGATTTTGAATGCGCCGTTACATTGCATTTTTAATGTGTGTTAGCCTGATCGCGTTCTTTTCTTTTTTTGTTTGCATTTTTAATTATGCGGCTCTTACAATGAAACAGACCATAGATGTCGGACTTCTGGAAAATTTTTATATAACTAAGAAATGTCACGTAAAAGCAAAAGACAAAAAAAACACATATTCGCATCCTAATAAAGAGAATTGAAATATTAGAATAGATTATAATTGTGTTTTAAAAGGTTTGAACGCACCAAAAGCTACAAAAGCGAGCTCCATGCTCTGGATGGTGCGCCTGTTCACTGGAAGGGTTGTTCAGGGCAGCATGCTCGCACTGGTATGCTCGGCTTCACTCGCACGATACAACCAAATACTTTACTGATAATGTATTTAGTGAAACAAAGCTATCCTTCTGCATATGTGCAATTCCATCAGTTTTCGCGTAATTCCACGCTTGTTTATCATTATTGTTTTCGTTTCCCACTGCGATTTAGTTCGTGCACTTTTGCGTGCAGCATGCTATAAATACCGAGGTAACGCAACAGCATTCTATTTCGCGGATTGTAAAAAAAGCTTTTGCAAGTTGTCACGGGGGCCACAATGAATACAAATATTATAAAAATCGCATGTGACCGCTTGCATAAGTAAACAATGTTGTTTGTCAAGAACAATTGCGATTGTTTGAAATTACGTGGGAAAAACTCGTTCTAAGCACGCGACCGTTGGCATGTCGTGAATACTCATAATCGGCGACCAGATGATTGGTAGCTGTCAGCAGGTTGATATTTTTTATAAACTCAGAGTTAGAATGTTTCCTTCTTTCTGGTGTAAGCATTCAGGAGACAACTTACACAAAATTTGGGGGTAATGAAGTACTATGAATATTCAAACATAACGGCCTGAGCAGTATATGCGTGCAAGCTTAAGCTTTTGATGCACCGTTAGCTTTCGATACGCTCAACGCTAGTGTAAAATGTAGCGCTGTTTCAGTCTTAATCAGCGTACCATATGCGTGCTTACACTATATTGTATACAACGTCTAACTATACTCGTTTTCATCTTTTTTCATTTTTGGGCACCACTACTTGCGCGCATAAATCACCAAATTAAGACTGGTACATTGCCTAAACTGTGTGCAAAGGCTATCCACAGACACAGAATCTTTGCCTGGACAGTCATTGCATTTATCACTGAACTCTTACTCAAATTAATTCGTATCATTTATTGCTGCGAGTTAATTTTTAACCTCTTATTTTTCTTACTCCTGCATCACTTTTACTTTGGGTTCACCAAACTCAACATCTAAACCTGACTGTCAATTCGTGTGTATTCCAGTCTCGTAATTTTGTTAAAAATAAACACCTACCTACCTAAATGAGACACCTGACCGCCCCAAAAATAGATCATTTGTTTAGTTTATGGAGGTATTTATTCCTCAAGCTAAAATTTTGGAAACCCAAGTCTATCACGATTGCATTTTCCTAGAAAATCTACAAAGAGTCAAATACATGCAGGACAAAAGGGCCGGCCCGTCATTTAAATCTGATGACATTGAAATGCGTGTAATTGGCCTCCGAAATCGCCGATAAGGGAGCACAGGCAATGTTATGTTTTTCAACGCGTCAGTTGTTTCGTTGCGCATGTGCCTCGCCCTTTGGCTCAGGACGATTTTGGCGTTTTCTTCTGCCCACATTTGCTGAAGACGTGAGCTCGGGGCGTAGGCAACTGGCCCCTTTGTACGAGAACTGGTTGAGCCGTGCACGTTTAAAAGAAAGCTCGTGCAGAGAAAAACAAGCAAAGGAACAGGGATGTCAAATTTAGGATATAGAAAAATACCCCACTGCATCGAAGCGCCACCACACATGATTTCCCGCATTAAGACTGTGTCTTATTGATGATGGACAGGCCTGGATGGCGATCCCACCGACATCTGTTGGTTCAGTATCACACTAACGAAGGGTGGGGTTGCACCTTAAAGGGGCAATGCAACAAGTTTTGTACTTCGCGAAAATACCGCTTAGAACGGATCTTCTGACATTAAAGACCTATGAAACACGCGTTCGTTTTTCACCCAACACAATAGACCTTTTCGCATAACCTCAAACCAGCCAGAAACTGACGTACCCTCGACCTGGTGCATTTTTGGATTGCCCGCTGACACAGGGTATGCAACCGCCAAGGGTATGGGCGAAAAGGCTTAAAAACGGACGTCGTGCATGAGTTAGTTACAGTGCTCCTTTTTACCGTGCTGCAATTTCCGAAAATCTACGGTTGTCTGGCTACCACTGCGCGGTCGTCGGATGGATAAATAATTTTAAAAAGCATAAGAACAATAGCAGAAGGTGTGCCATGAGCACAAGAAGCTGCAGCGCGAGTGTGGCTGCAATGTTATCGAGCTTCGCATTTTCCCCAAGAATCCTTATTTATGAAGTCAGTCGATTGCGAGGTTGAATCGCGAGAGATTCGTATCAGACTCAACGTCACGTTTAAGCTCACGACCACTTCGTCTACGACAAGAGGACCGATTTTAATTCCCGGTGCAGGTGGTCCGAATTAGGTTATTACTGCAAGCACCATGGTATGTGAAAGGTATGAAAAAGTCTACACGCCACCACGAGAGCTTACCTGCATAGACTACAATAAACTGCTCATATATACTTCGCTGTGGAAACTCAATCAAAACACCCCACCGTCTTCGTCCTCGTTCTCTCGAGGAGGCAAGGTGATGACCTGTGAGTAGCCAGCTGGATTCAACCGGACAAGCTCCAACCAAGTTACTGCAGCTCACCATAGCCAAGTCTAGCCAAGTTCCCCCATACCCACACCGTTGCCTACCCAAATAGCTGTGCTGCCAAACCTAGCCGGTATTCTTTTTCTAAGCCGCTAGACGGCGTCGTCGGCGCCGCAATTCTCAAGATGGCGGCGCCGTTAAAGAAAAGGTGTATAGAAGTCCCAGAAAAAAAAATTAAAGAGAAACGAGCAGCGTTCATCCCCTCAACTCACAGCGAGAACAAGCGGCCACGTGATCTGGAGCCGATTATATGCCGCCAATGTTGATCATTGCCACGCGCTGGGGTTTGCAAAGCACAGGACACGCGCTGAGTTCCAGACATTGTTATGGCTCGGTTATTGTCGTCGTTGCAGCGATTTGACACGGGCCACTACCCGAATGCTTCTCGAGCTGGTAATTATTACGAGCCCAAATCGAGTGTCCACGCAGTGCTCGGGTCCAATCTATGAACCGCATTCAAATATCGTCATTGGAGTGTACTGCGATCCCCACGTTACGTCATCAAATTTTGCAAAGGAGAGATTGAATGAAAATGATTGCTTTTGTCCTCCAAATTACACCGCAACAAAGGAGTTTCTTGGCCAGTGGCGTTGCGTGCGAGTATCCTTGATTCCCACTGGTGCCAGTAAGCTCGAGTAAAGTGAAAAACATTCCAATTGAATATCGTTGCACCGCTCCTTTAAGGGAGTTTTAACCGCTAGTTATTTGTACCCTTTTCCTCATAGATGGCGCAGAATTTTTCCTAACCAAACGAGTTGCATGCCCGCAGCTGCGCATGCAGGTCGGTCGCTCGAGGTGGGCTCGGGCCAGGGCGCTGTTCGCCGCCGATCTCGAGCTATATTTTCTGCGCGCTCCGCGTCCGCCGCTGCCGGAAGCGGCCAACGGGCGGCGCGAGATACAAGCCACTACATACCTAGATTATAGTACCTTACATAACATAGGGCAAGCTCTGATTTTTGAATGGATTCGAAGTTCCAACCATGTTCGAAATTATCGAGAGCACAGGGTGTGTCATTGCGGCCAATTTGACCACAACATTTGGCAAAAAATGTTATCTTGCAAAAAAAAAAAAAAAGATCTATTTTTGGAGTTTAATTTAAAGCTAGAAATATTTTTACATTATAAAAAATCGGCAGATTTGCACTTCATAAATTTTATGTCGGCCTGCTCTTCGTCTGATTTCTGGTTTGGAAACCTGCTCCAAGGATGTGTGGAGTCAAGCCCCTCTATGATAAACGAAGTGGCGCCATTGATTGTTGTAAAAATGCAATAGACACATGCCTTGCGCCACTTCTGGAAAGAACATGGCGTCTAAAATCTTGCTGAGTGCTTTGGTGTTCCGCAATGATTCTCCCAAGGGCTGCAAATTGCACGTGCCTCGTTCATCCGTGGCACGTTGCACGTATACTTCAAAAACATGATGGGGCCTCAGTATGAAGAACGCAAAAAAAAGACCCACGATGTTGTTTTTTTTTTGTTTATTTTACAGCTACCGCCAACCATTGTAGTAGAAACGCACAAGACACATGCAACTGCGTGCTGCCTCCGCCGCCATTCGCTTCCAGCGCCGCTCATTTCAATGCTTCGCCACCATTTGCTTCCAAGGACAGAAGCCTTGGGCACTGGCGCATTTGACACCACTTTCAAGACAAACGCAAACACATCGAGGTTATGGTTTTCTAGAAGGGGAGTGTGTGCCAATCGCCGCTCGTTTCCGGTGGCCCCCTCAAGACGCTATCGCTTCGTTGCGCTGCTAGGCAAAGCGAGGGAGATTATATAATAATAATAAATATAATATATATATATTTTTTTTTTTATTTTGCACCATTTTATAATAGATAGAATCGAGTAAAATAGCTGGCTTCTCTCATGGTATATTCGGCTGGTCGCTTTTCAGCCTCTGGAGCGCTCTGAAAAGCCGGTGTGCATTCGCCTTGTCGATGCCAGGCGCTCCCAGTGTATTCACCTGGTTCCTTCGGAGCGCTCTCGAAGCTCCGACTCTCATCGTCCCCCGAATCGGAGCAGTTTGAGGCGCTCTGACTTGGAAGTGGAGTGCGCGAGAGATCTGGCTGCCGACCGGCCACGTGACTCCAACCATCCCGCCTTTTGCTTTGTGTGGGAAGCGGACGGTGTAAACGCCGCCACTCCGCAGAAAGAGGGCTGCAAAAAACGGCCGTCAGTCTCGACGCCGTCACTGTTGTGTTGTGCTCCCGAAAAGAGGCGAAGTGTCGTTGAAACAAAGACATTTAATGTTAGGAGTGGCACCGTCAGTGCTGCTTGCGAAGCTAGCAGAGAGCGACAACACCAGCAGCTCGGGCGACGACGACGAAGGCCGTGTTTACGAAGCGAAGTTCGCCGGGTTGTTTGACGCTAGCGGGCGGCTCGCGCCGTCCTCTAGTGGAACAGGCCACCCTCTATCCGCTCGGCTTGCAGCTCTGAGAAGTTGACGAGCGTTCGCCTGGGCGCGCCGATTCTCTCGCTCCAATGCGGAGGCGCTCCGGGATCTGGTAGCTCCGACTCGGATGATTGGAGCGCTCGAAAGTGACCAACCGAATATACCATTAGAATAGATAAAATACAACGCGCCGCTGCAATCTATTTATACTATCGAGGCACTGCTACGCAACTCCGGGTAGATAGCGGCGCGCTGTATTTTATGTAGCAGGGCCGGAGCGGCAGAATCCTAGAGAAGGTCCTCTTTTGCTAACACAGCGAAGGGGCGTTTGACACTCCTCCCTTCAAGTTAACCATGTCGAGGGGCTTTACGCAAAAGCGCGAAAAGAGAGACTTACGGCGAGCACGATAACAGCGATAGAGAATGATTTTAAGGAAATATAGGGGCAAGAATGCCGTTTCGGTTCGCATTTAGAAACAAGCAAACTTTGCTGTTCGATAGAAACAGTATTTTATTAAGACGAACGGTTGTTTTCAATTGTCGTCTGCTATCCGTTCGCGTATCTCTGCTGGGCGGCGGAGGACGCATTGGGAGGACCTAGAAATGTTATACATAATATTCAAATACAAAGTGCACCCCCTTCCCCCCATGTACGACAAAAATAAAAGAAGCAATATATATATATATATATATATATATATATATATATATATATATATATATATATATACAGGCTTGAAGAAGGAGGGTCCCTCCGAAACGTCGCGGTTTTGTATAACTTATACATGTTCAATTAAACCTTCCAAGTTTGTTTGACCCTCGGTGGCTTCGACTTATATAGATATATATTTTTTTTTTTTTATTGCTAAAATAAATTATGCATCGCCAAACTGTGATTCTTCACCCAAATGTAGTGCTAGACAGTGTTGCCGGTAACGGCGTTACAAGTAACGGAGTTATCGGTAATGATATACTTAATCGGTAACGTGTAACGTACTCCTTAATTTTTTTCAAAACAGTAACGGGTAACGTACTTACCTTACTTGTTCGAGTAACGGATAATGGAGATTCGTTACGCGCAAACTTTTCTTCCCAAGACTTAAAAAAATTACGCTTCAAGTTTTTTTTTTGTGTGTAGAAACCCAGTTGCGTGGATTGATTTCCGTTTTGCTTTAGGCATTCTTTGTTAGTTATTAGTTGAATCATTAAACATATCAAGTAATTACGTTTAGTTTCTGCAGGAACATAATGTTTCTTGAATTGTGGCGCCTATACCTGTACCGTCAAAACGTGTAAAGCGTGTTTCTTAATAATCAGAAAAGAAACGCAGAAGTAACGTGCGTTACTTTTTATCGGTAACAGTAACGCGTTCCTTATATGTTAAGGCAGCGTGGTCCGTAACGCGTTCCTTTCATTTCCAAGTAACAAGTGACGTATTTCGTTACTTTTTTTTCGGTAACGCCTGCAACACTGGTGCTTGACGTTCGAATTAGATGCCAAAATTTCAGCACTAACCCTTACCTTATTAAAAGGTTATTAGTGATTTTCTGAAATTTTAATTGAGAAAATATCGTGCAGAACGAGATCTGAAATACGGGGAGCTTATGGTGCCATTTACCGAAGACGGGTGAAAATATTCCTCATGTTCGCACTGAAACTTTCGGAAAATCACCTATTACTTTTGCATAAGCTAACGGTCAGTGCTGAAACATTGGCATCTTGTTCGGACATCTAGGGCTATTGGCGGCGAGATGTTTCGGTGGCGCCCTCCTTCGGTTACCTTTTGTGACGTCATTACCTTGTGAACAACAAGTTCGATGGCGTTCGTAATGGGCATGGTGGAAGCCTAAAATCATAAGCGCTCTCAAAGCAACACTACCAACACCGTCAAAATTAAAGTTCTTACATTCCTCTTATGTCCGTCGATGAGACATCTATCGTTTATTTACCCGGCATTCGGCCTATTGTGGTGGCCCGGCCACAGCGACGCTTTCGATCGCTCACGTCGCCAATATTGGGCAGCAGAATGAGCGTTCGGCGGTGCATAGGTGATTTCTGCGGCTAAAAAACAAAACACTGGTACTTTGTTTTGTGCGTGTCTTTTTTTCTGTGACATGTTTAATATTTGAGAACAAAGAACGGTGTTTTTTTCGGCCCGGGAAAGTAAACGATGCATCGCAGAAAGCTCAAACGTCGTGTGAAGGTGATAGCATGTTGGGAAAGAACGCGGAAGTTTGAGACATGGCGTTGCTTGGATCAGAAGATAATTCAGAAAGACGAAAATTTTCTCTATGCCAACGTCCACATAAACCAAACATCGCTAAAAGAAAAGTCGCAGTGTGGGCTTCTATAAATCATATTTCAGTAAAAAAGATAAACTTCACAACAAGAAAAACAGTATTTTCATTCTTGCGCACAAGATATTTTTGCTGATATAAATCTAAGTAGCGTTCACAATGTCAGTTCTTGATTTGACGATATTGGGTTTAGGTAGACGTCGACTCAAACGAAATTCGTGTTTCTCAATCTTTTTTTTTTCGACAGGTAACGTTACGTTTTCTAGCTTTCGCGTCTATCTATCCCAACCGCTAACGTCTCATTCTCACTGAGTTAGAGCTTTCTTCGGTACATAGTTTATTTACCCGGGCTTAGAATCACAGGCATATTTTTTTAACTTCCTTATTCAGCTCTTTAGTGGCACTGTTCAAACCCTGGGAACTGCAGACCTATACTTCTGTTTTATAAGTAGTGCATTCACTAGATCCCGACAAAGTTGCGCCAAGCTCCCAGTATGGTCGCCAGTTTGATTCATTGTGTGAACAGTTTATCCTTGACTTCTCTATTCTTGTTCTAGCTGATTTGAAATGGGTGCGACAAATTCTTTTAAAGAAATTTCTTGTATCCTGAGATTTTGGTATTCACACACCAGCTAAACAAGTACGCATCTTCGCTCCTCCACTAAATGGTGCGCCATTGCTTTGCAGCACAAAAAAATAATTTTCTTCCTTGGAAAAAAAATACAATATTAGAGATCTTTCTAGCTAAACATGATCGATAAATTGCTTGCATACGCAGTGCCAAATGGGCTTACAATAGCAAGGAACGCTTTCACTACAATGGCGCTCTCTAGCGACCTTGGCACGGATGGTTCAGATCGACCCTTTCAAAACATGAAAGAAAAAAACGAAATGGCGATTGCTATGGTACAATGGACTGATGAGCCTATCGCCTTGCGAGGGTTCGGTCGTCTGTACTTTAGTATATGTTTGTGTCCAGCAGTCAGTCAGAGAAGGCAATGGCGCCACACCCCCAGGATTCAACTCAGAGATGTTTTTGTGGCGCCCTCTTTGGGTTCCCATTCGAGACATCATGAAAAAAATTCTCTCGACGTTGCGTCACGAGTTTTGACTCTGGCTATTTACCATCAGATGCGACAAGTAGAATGGTGTGTTTAAAAAGCATAGTAGAAGCTAGGAGCCCTCGCCTTTTCATATAAGCACCATCGAAGTTGACAATCTAACAATGCTCTTATGCCCGTGATTTGGCCAATCGTGTAAAGCCGACCACAGCGAAGTTTTTGGTCCAGGGCTTACCATTTTAATATTTACCAAATCATACACTCTTAGAAAAAAGGGTATCGATAGTCCTCCCTTAGGGAGGAACGGTCTTGTAACCTATGTTCCTTCAGAAAAGGAGAAACTTTCGTCCCTGAAGCAGGGGAGCAACTAGTTCCTCCGTCGCCTGCATCTCATTATGGCGGCCCTGAATCGAGCAAATCGAGCTCAATAAGGCTTAACGAGGACGCTACGTCTCTTGTACGGGACGAGAGGAGCAGCAAATAAAAGCGTAACACGAGCTTTCCGCGAACTGTGTTTATTTCCGAAGCCAGATTCCCCCACAGGTACAGAAACTTGCGTTTCGAAAGCAGTTGCTCAGTCTTCTCGTCGACAGCACTGCGATGTTAAACGGAGACAACCGATACCCAGTTACTTCGCGCACTTTACGTCTTACCTTTGGTGTTCCTCGAGTCACAATTCCTTCGTCAACCGCACATCACGGAGGAATGGCAAACCGATCCGCGAAACCAAAAGCCGCTCTACAAAAGAACAAACTCGAAGCCGCTGTTATCGCGTAGCGTGAAAGAAGGTTAAATCGCTTGCCACCAGATGGCAGGGTCAAGCAGAGTAATTGCAAGTAGCTAGGCTAGGTGGCGCTAGGTACTGCCCAATTCATGTTCTACAAAAAATATTTTTATATTCCTCAGGTCACCATTGCGCTTCGGGAACCTCTACTATACACATTACGCATACTACAAGCATCAGGTGAACATACATTGAGCGTATACACATACATTGCACATACAAACATCAATACAACGGCACACTAACCCGAACACTACACCGAGCTCTGCGTTTCTGTCTTTTATACTGGTCGTTTTGAACGTACGGAATTTCTCGGTGACTGAATAAGATATAAAAAATATTCCCAGCATGTTGATTTTTTCCCAGCAATGTCATACCTCTGAGAGTATTTTGAATGGCTCAGGGGATGAATCTCTTATTAAAAAGCAAACGCTCGATCATCCCGTAATTATTTGAAAGCCAATAAATCAAGCCGCTCCAATGCGGTTCGAAGCCACGAGTTTGTTTCCCCGCACGGCACGTCGTAGCCTGTATTTCTATTGTAGTGTTTGTTTTTCTATTTGTGCTGTTCGCGCAAGGCTGCAATTGCCGTCTTGAATTAATCTCTGTAGAGCGGTATAGTGGAAGTGATGCTTCACGGGCTGAGAAATCGCTTTTCGATCAACTTGAATGCAGTCAAAGCCGCGACTTGCGGCAGGTGTTAAGTGTACGGAGCTACGCCGTGGCGAGCTCGAAAACTTCTAGCGCTCATCCCAACGCGCCACTTGGAGGGCAGTTTCTCCAGGAACCGTAATATATTTAAACAGCAAAATAAAGGATAGCTTTTTTTTCGATTTTACCTACTATTCTTTTTTAATGCTAAAATTTCACACTGTAAATATACGTACTTTCCGTCATGATTTCGTACTGTTCAGTCCTTTCCCCAGAGCGCAATCGCTCTCCGGGACGAGACAACCGACAGTCACATTGGCCACTGTACGATAGGAGCTTACTGTTCAGACCAGCGTTCCAACATGACTATCCGCACGTCGATCGATTGCACCTAATCCCTCAAGTGGTATTAAACTTTTTAATGTAAAGCGGAATGTCAACCTGCGACACCCCGCCCCCTCCGATCACGGCCCGACCAGCGGCATCAATGCCCCACAGTTTACGTCATCTCATCTTGTTGTTACACCACTGATACGCGAACACACGGTCACATCGGCGATAATTCCAGTCTTCTGTTCACAACCCACAACACTGCCATCACGATGTTGCTGCTATGTTGCTGACACGCACAAATACAGAACCACGTTGAACGCCGGTTGCACTCGGCATCGGAAAACAGAACCGAACTCTGCACGGAAGGCACCCAGGCAGCCGGCAGCAAAACCTGCCTGTCTTGGACGCAGTTTCTGCGATTTCCATAACGTCGAAAACGTCGACACAGTTCCGCATGGTTTCGCTACTGTAGTTCGACGTGAGTCCCGCAATCCGGAGACGGCCATCTTACCCAGTGTACGTGGCGCTGCTGGCACTGCTCCGGAACTTCGCTGTTTCTAGCGGCTTCGTTTGCTCGTTTGATAAAATTAGTGATAAAAACGTCAATGCAACCGAAATGTTCTGCACGTTTGGACTAGAAGACGGAATTACAGGCGGCCTTCACTGCCGCTGAAGCTCAATCAACTCAACAGCATTTATTAAACAACGTGCGCGACCTGCTCGAAAAACGAAACCGAAAGAAGATGAGTCGGGAGGGCGAAAGCTTTCGTCTGCCAGTCTGCCTGGAGAAGGAGAAAAACGTTTCGTTCCTCCCTTCTTCTCGTGTCCGCTTGGGGGCGCGTCAGTAGAAGGGAGGAAGACGCGCCGTTGTTACTTTTTTTCCTCCATTTTTCCTTAGAGTGTAGCTTTGCCTGCAATATTCACACCTCAGCACGCGCAGGCTTGTAGCTTTTGAAAACGTACATAGCGCGCGTCATACCAGCTAAACTCGCGGACCACTTTCAGTGGCTTCTCAAAAGTTAAAAGTGCGCGTGCGCAGCTTTGATGGGCGTTCTAGCTGCGCAAGCGCACGCTCGCCCATAGCTTTCACTGCGTTACTACAAAAAGTTGTCCACAAGTATAACACGAAAAATGACATCGGGTAGGAGCCGTTTTATGAAATGGTAAGTAAGCAGAGAGAAAGAGAGAGAGAGAGAAAGAAATAGAGTGAGACGAAAAAAGAAATATGTTTTAGAGAGACTTGTCTATTGTTTCCAACGTCCACTTTCGCTATCAAATGAAAAAAAAAAAGAAGAAACGCGATAATATAAGATATGCTCCTGGAACAGGAACGCTGTCTTAGAAGAGTTCCTCACAGTGACAGAGAAGTGAGAGAGAGAGAGGAGGACTTATACACCAACACCAGTTACAATAACAAGCTTCCGCTGTGGTTTCCTTGTCGGAGACCAGCGCTGAGCACAGATTGGACACCAGAGCAGCGTGCCGCTGGGACTCCTCACAGATTGACGACATTCGAACGCTAAGGCAGCACTCGTGTCATTGCCCTGCCCTCATGCATTGGCCTGCGCTCGGTGACAACATTACGACCTTGATATTTCTGAGGTCTTGAATGATCCCCGTTACTTTCTAATATATGGCCAAATTTTTATTTATTTTTTACTGTTTGTCAAGTTTGGTTTTTGCAACCTCGCCGTGAAGCATCAATATTTGTTCGAGTGAAAATGCCTCGATGCTTTTATTGTTCTTCTTTTTCTTTTTTAGTGTGATGCCACTTTATACACCGTTCTTAGATATATAACTTGGCAAGGTTCCACACAGAGCGTCGTTCGAAGACTGCTCTTCCCTGTCGCCTGCACGCGAGCAAGTACAAGCGGATAACGATCCTAGCGAAACCGCTCGCATGGCAACGGAAAACCATCGATTCCGAACGAAGCTCTTTGTGTGCATCCGATGCGTCACTGCACGAGGTCCGTGCTCCGTGCATTTCTTGGAAGAAAATCTCGGCAGCACTGAAGTTAGAGGCTTTGAAAGTAAGTGACAGTGGAGTACTCGTTCGTGGCAACTGTCTGGCACGATTGAGCACCATTGGTTTGCAGTGCTTGTAAGGAACGCCAAGCGTGAAGTTTGTGAAGGGGCTTGAGGCGTAGCGAGCGCAACCGAGCAGATGAGTCACGAAAATGCGCCAGTAGTTTCTAGTGGAAGGCTTGTTCTCAGAATTTGTTTTATACTCTGTGATAGGCTAAAGGTAAATTGCGCTGACAGATCTGGAGCGTTCTAAAAGCGCTCCCGGCGAGGGGGTTCAGAGCAGCGAAAGCTAGCTCGGCTTGCATGTGCATACAGCCACAAATAAAGCGCTCCGTAACCGTTCCCAATCTACTAGCGGATTTTTCTATATGACTTCAATGCGCACTCTGCCTCCATCTCTACCTTTCTACCTTTGGTAACAGTTGAGTGTACTAGAAGGGACGAGTGGGGCGACCGGAGTGCTATTTCTGGGCCTCCATATGTGGACTAAAACGGCTAATCCAAGCCACTTTGCTCGCAACGTCCTCTCGGGCACTACGAGCGAAGTAGTTCCGATTTGCTGTTTTTTTTATAAAAAACGCGTTGCTTTTTAATGCCAATCTTTACTGGCAAGCTGGTCAAGGTCATAAAAACAACAGAACGCCGGGCTATATTTTTGTACAACCTAGACGCCAAGCGTCACGTCAATACATAACGTTACCGCGACCTGACTTGTCGTCACAACGATATGCGATATAACCACGACGCCTTGACGCCAACGTCGTAATCGACGTTGACAACGCGCGTTACACGACATTAATATTGCGTTCTGACGTCATAGTGCGTTGACAACGACGTCAATGTCAACGCTGACAACGACAACGACTATGTCACGCGAGGTCCAGATGAGGGCGTCCTTGTCAAAGCGACACCATAAAGACGCTTCGTGTCAGGTCGTCGACGTCGTTGTCGACATGACGCAACTCGACGTCACCGATGACGTCGCGACAACCTCACGACGTACGATCTCATCGTCGACGACAACGAGGTTACACAACGTCCAGACTTTGCCGTGACGGAGCGTCAATGTTGATGTTGGCGAAGGCGACGACGTTATACGCCATCAAAACTTCGTCGTGACGTCGTAGTGACGTTGACGACGACGTCAGGACGATGTTACCGTGACGTCATAGCGATGGTTGACGTTGCTTGGGGCGTTGACGTCAACGTCGGCATCGACGACCACACTCACATCGTGCTCGATGCGGCGCGACTTCATGACCGCGTTACAACGGCGACTTTATGTAGCATAACGGCCTCGTCCTCATCGCGACGCAATATCGACGACCGCATAACAACGGCGACTTGATGTCGCGAAACGGCGTCGACCTCGACGCGACGCGGTGCCACGACGGCCTTACACAAAATCTTGTTGTCGCGTAACGTTGTAGTCGACGATAATGTCGTAACGTCATTGTAACAATATGTCGTCGTGACGTAGTGTTTCGATGTTTCCTCTGACGTCAAAAGCGTTAAAAATACAATATAACCCTCCAAGGGGATATATCTCCCATATGACCTTGAGCTGTGTCTTCGCTCGCTTCGACCGCAGCAAAGGTGGCGCAGCGACCGAAGTTGCTTGGTTTCACCTGATCGCTTTCCATATTTTGAAATGCAACTGAGAGGATCAGCGGAGCCTGTAGCTCGCCCCACTCAATCGTTTCTAGTTCACTTTAGTAAAACGTCGTCGCACTAGCAGCCAAAGCCCGGTGAAAGGCGTCAAGCGCGAGGTGGAGGCGGTGCCTTCACTGAATTTCTTGGCTGTCACCGTCTACTAGGGACGAGATCGAACAGTCACGCGTCTAGCGGTACGCTTCGGCTGTATGGAACACAAACCGAATTTTCTTGTTTGTTTTTGATCAGAGACCTCGAAGATGACGATTCGCAGGCCGCTCCTCGTGCGACCAAAGCACTGGTCAAAGCGACGCGCTCGTGCCCAGATGGTGCTAGGCGAGGTTCAATTTCTTTATCGCAGTTTTGGTAAACGCCTGGCTATGGTGACAACAAGGTAGATAAAGTACCCTCATAGTTCGATCTGCTGGCCAATACACAATTACAATATTTACAAGTCATCAGCTCAGCGTGCGATCTTCTCAGCCCAGCATTCGCAAGTTTGTCGCTTCTCAAAGCGATCAAGTCACGCTCCATACGAACGAACACTGAAAATGGAACCGGCGCAGAGCCCTTTTTTGAAAAGGTCTATAGAAAATTTCAAACATGGAGCCCCGACTTGTGGCCAATGCGTGCACGCACGTGAAGCGTGCTCGTGAACGTACTCTTAGCTTTAACAAGCCGTTTTTTTTGCACGGGCGTGCCTGCACAAGCAGAAGCATGGCGGTGGCCTTTCGCTGTGGGTGGAATCGTCTATAGTGACGTTAATGCCGACAGCACGAGAAAAAATGGAAACAAACTGTTGTCGTAGATGAGTCAGTGCTAAGAGCTCATGCGGGGACGCGCTTTTTCAAGCACTCCGGCGCGAAGAATAGAGTAAAAACCACAGGCTTTATTCATCTGCCTGGCCACGGTCCCAAACAAAAGCCCGTACAGCCCCAACTCAATTAGTGAACCATTTGTATCAGTAACCTTCACGACACCAACCGGCTAAAAAAATATAAAAAGCGGCACTGTAATTTAAAGGAAGTGTCACGTAAGAAAATTAATTATTCTTATTGTTTATTAATATTATCATTGTTAATATTGTTTTAATATCTCGAGTGTTGACACATAGACAATTTATTTTTTCATAAAAACAATCGTAAGCTTGCAGGCGAGCTGGTGAATACTAACCATGTTGAATTAACCTGAGACTGAGGTAGAGAAGAAACATCAAAACGTAGAAAGGAAAGAAAATAGACAGGACGACGTCTCAACGTGACGCGAAATCACGACCGCATAACAACGGCGACTTGATTTCGCGAAACGTCTATTTTCTTTCCCTTCTACGTTTTGATGTTTCTTCTCTACCCCAGTCTCGGGTTAATTCAACATGTTATTTTTTTCAAGTACGCATAAGTTTTTTTTGTTTGTTTTGTTTTGTTTTGGGGATGAGCAATGGTTTTCTTTGTGATCTCGATTTTTTATTCTTTTTTGAAAACTTGTATTCAAAATGAGTACTTCTGTGAGCCCCACGCGCTAGTACGAACTGCTGCATGATTTGATGAGCACAAGTCCATTTTCTTCATGAGTACTTAAAATTTTCGGTTTGGATAGTTTCTTTATAGCTTCTTGGATATCTCTACTCTATCCGATTTCGAGAGCCTTAGGCTCCGATTTGAGCCACGCCTAATCCTTAGTCAGCAGTGCACTGTTTACTTTACGAAATTTTTTTCTGCTACAAGTCGTGGCATGTAATCTGGCCGACTTATGTGCATCTGTGTTTATTTTTTTAATCAGCGATTTGGTTTATTTTGTTGTTTTTATTATCAGTCCATCGCTTGGACAAGAGCAGCTCTCAAAACCTTATCTAGTAAACTTTTTTGACACCTGACATTTTCTATGACACCTACTGCTATTTGTTCAACTACGACTTTGGTTTAGTCATACAAGCCCTTGCTGACTTTGATGAACTTGGGCTGTGCGTTGAAAATGCCCATCTCTTATCAATAAACATTAATATTACTATTAATAGTAGTAGCACTAGTATTTGTAGTACTTAGACATATCCGAGTAAAGTGAAAACATATAGAACTTCTTTTAATTTTTGTTATATTACGAATATAGATCAAAGATGCCATGCACCTTAGTAATGATACACACTATAGCAAAAAAATTTTTTACAGAAACCTCATGGTGGTGACAGTGCCTTCATGAACCAGATAAAAACCTCGACGATTACATAAGATACATTTGTAATCGACCATTGGTAAAAGAAGCGGTGTTGTATTATGCACATTACACAAGATATCATCCGTTATATTGCACTATACATCCTTAAATGAAAAGGTTAGCTACGCACACGGTAACCATAATATTTTCACTCATATTTGTGGTGCCGATACCGGCAATTTATTGGTGGGTAGATATGTCAACCATCTCGATATATTCCCTTTGAAGCCGAATGCGCTTGCACTACAGGTTTGGCAGCTTTATTGTGTCCTGCTGGGGCCAATTTTAAGTCGTGCGTCACACCCACGCCTGGACAGCTTCTTCCGGCTCATCAATGACACGGGGGCGCCAAGTCCGGTCGTACCCAAGAGGGACAAAATGTCCGGCGGATTGCATGACGCGTCGAAAAAATGCCATCACCCCATCGGCCCCCGGCGAATCACGTCTTCACGTGAACGAATGCACACCGTAATGAGCCGATGCCTGATAAAATTGGACTTTTTGCCGACGCGCCAATTGGCAGTCATTGATGAGTTGGAAGCAGCTGCCCAACCGTAGGTATGACGCACTACTAAAAGGTGGTACAGACAGGCCATTAAAAAAACTGATGCACCGATGGTGCAAGTGCTTTCGGCTTCACTGGGAATATATCGAGAAAGTTGTCATATCTACCTATCTCTAAGATGCCGGTATCGTCAGCGAAAAAAACAAGGTCATTATGAAACGCTCCTTGTGGCAATCTCATATTGCAGTTTGAATTATGTATACAATGGATACTGCATACATTAGGTTGCATTAAAACCACAAAGGTAATCTGAAATGAAGGGTCAAACTACGGGCAGTTTTGTTTGCACCTCTTCTGTTTACTCGTATCTGTGTTTGTTTGTTTTTTCCGTTGTGTGAACATTGCTTTTGTTGCACAGTATACTAAACAAACAGTTCACACAACAGTGGAATACACGACAGGATCTCTTCTACCTCTGTGTTATCAAGAGAGTGATATAAATCTGCATAACTAGTTTTACATCAGTTGTATATCTTTTAATGCTACACTGAGGTGGAAGAAGTGCTGAGCTCGCTCAAACCGGCGGACGTTGAAAAAGTAAACTACGATGCCGTGACGCGAGTCTTCGCGAAAAACTTCTTGCTGCGTACGAACGTTGTCTACAAACGGGCCAAGTTTGGCAGGCATAAACAAAAGCAAACTAAACTGCCGTCGACTTTGGCGAGGACTTGTTCAAGATGGCAGGAATGTACGACTACACGAACTTGAACGCACAGCTAATAAGAAATCAACTTCTTGTGGAACTCAAGCATGTCATGTTCAGTGAAAAACTTCTGCTCAACGCAGACCTGACGTTAGAAACCGCCATTTCCACGGCGCGCAATTCAGGGACACTTCAGCAGCAGCTAAGGAAATTGCGACCACGAGCGCAGTCAAACGCGACCATTGCGAGGTCCGCACTTCTGCGTAACGAGTTAAAAAAACCAAGAAGCAAGCGTTTCCCACCAGTAATCTGTACCAAGGAGTTATCTTTCCATGCAAACGGCGCATCTCTACTACTCGTCCACAATCGCGCGCCAAGTGCCCAGCAGCTGACAACATTGGTAACGGGTATGGCAAGAAAGGACACTTTACGTCAGTCTGCCTGTCAGAGAAAAAGAACCACTCAGATGCACAAAGCCATGCTGCGCTCAAGGAGGTCTACTATCCTCGTGGATTCCGAAAGTTGAAGGCGCTGCCGGCAAGTGCACACTAAATTCCTTTGAAAAAATTCATGCTTCCAAAGTTCCGCCAACAATTGTTGTGGAAACGCGCAAGACAAGGTCCAGGAGCGGGTGCTCCGCTGCCATTTGCTTCCAAGGGTCGCTCAATTCAGTGCTGCAGCAACAACTGCTTCCAGGGCCGCTCGAGACACGGGCCTCGTGCACTGGCGTTTAAGGCCCTGTCACACTGAGGCAACAGTTGGGCAACTCTATCCGGCAACGCGAAAAAATCGCTTTGCCGGCGACCATGTCACATCGAGGCAACAACAACAGTCGGACAACATGTTGCAGTCGCCCGGCCACCATGGCTTCCTATTTGCTGTCCGACAACCCTGTCACACTGTGCTGATGGCGAGGACCCATGGTAACACTCTGCCATCTTTATTGTGTACCTTCCTTCGTGTGCGTCGCGGACTCGCTGGAGATGGGACTCTACAAAGTGCTAGTGCAATCGAAATGCCGGAAATGACCACGATACGACATAACCAGTGACTGTGGTTGGAAAACTTGACACAGGGAGTATTTTTAAACCTTTATTTTATCAAAATGTTCTTCATTCGCTGACAAAGCAGATAGCTCCAACCGAGAAAAGTGAGATCGCTGATATATGTTCGGGATTTATGCCATCGTATGAAGTGTTTCTGCAGGGTTATTTCTTTCATGCAATTTCTATTTCTACTGTAAAATTGAGTTAGCTCCGGCAGTACCCCAAAACGTCTTTTTTAGAGTGTGTTGAGCTAAACTGACAGTGTTTCAAAACTGCGACACCGACGCGATCGGCCCTCATAACAGACGGTAGAATAAATATTTTTCAACGCTATCTATTTGCCCACCGCCTGCTATGCAATCACTTCATTCCTCAAAACGTCTTCGATATTTTTGAAACAAATCAGGTACTGGTAGCGGCTGTTTCCCAGTTCCAAGCATAAACATATCATTAAAAGAGTGGTCATTTTCATGCTTCGATATTTTCATCTTCGCATTTCCTGGATTCTTTTTATTATACTTTATCAGCGGGTGAGTAGGCATGCGATTTTATTTCACTAGCAGTGTGAGCTGGTTTCTCGGCAGTTTTAATTTCAGCACCAGTCTGCACGTTGACGCTCGTAGCTGTGACCATTTCGAATATCGCTTTCCGTAATTACGCAGTAAAAACATTAATAAAAATTTCCAGCTGCAAGCCAGCCTTAATTCTTCTTGAATTACGTTTTCCAAGCCTTTATTTGAGTGCGACGCTATTGATAGAGAACGAGCTCTGCCATCGAAGCTATATTTGTTGTCGTGTTGCCTGCCCGAAATTCGCTAAACCAGCGATTAGGGCAAAGCACGTTGTCCAAACCAAGTTGCTGGTGTTTTTGTTGCCGAAAGCTGTCATAACGGGGGAACATTTTTCTTGTTGTCCATGTTGTGCTGCTGTTGCCGCGATGTGACAGGTGTGTGGGACAACACGGGGAGCAAGCACACAAGTTGCCCGACTGTTGGACAACGTGTTATGTTGCGGTCGCCGTCGTTTTGCCTCAGTGTGACAGGGCCTTTACAAGACAAACGCAAACACTTCTAATAGCTTGAAGGATGGTTCACACTACCCAATTTTCTGACGTTAAGTGCTTCATATTAAGTTAGGCTACCAGTTAAAGGAGGAAGCATGACACGCGACATTCCAGACACGAATGTTTCGGTGATTTATACATAAAGGAACCTATACCCAATCCACACGACCGTAAAGGAACCTTTAGCTAAGGGAACTTTATTCTCTGCGGCCAATCAATAAACGATCTTCCGCGCGTGGCGTGTGCTCGTGACCTAAGAGCACTGGCTGATTCGCCGACAGCAAAGGCACCTATGTTGTTGGTACCTTTATGTTGACCGTGTGAATGGGGTATTAAAGAGCAACTCCGCATCATTTTAGGTTTTGACAAAAATAATGCAGTCCTCTTCAGTATCGCCTCGGAAGACCGCACGTCAAATATTACGACGCAGTTCTGCCTTAATGTTTCTTAAACCGTCCAGCAAACTCTGCTACTATAAAAGTTGCCGAAATCGGCTGACTCGAGCGGGCGAATTCAGGCGCAAACAACAGCGCAGTCAAGGCTACGGCATGGGCTTAGACAACATTGAGCTAAACGTTATCACCACTGCCCCCTTTTGCTTGTTTTTACTTCTCCGGGCGAGCGTAACGCATGCCGTTAGAGACGATAGCTCTCGGCGCTCAGCGGTCTCCACGTGGTTGGCGTAACGCGCCTGCTCAGCGCGCTTCTTGGGCGCCGTCCGGCTGCCGGCCGTGGTCCCGCCATTACCGCCGTCATCCGCGTCATAACCGCCGCCGTCGTCTCACCGTTTGTAAGTATTGCGTCTTGGAGCTTCGTCCACATTATGGACACCACGTGCGCAGACTTATGCCGCAGTTGTGCAGGCGTCGTCGAATGCTGTACTCACCAAAACCTGGCGAAGAGTGCTGTGCAGACGATACATGCGCCTGCCACACGCCAGCCCCGAACCCGCCCGTCGTTGGGCCGAGGATCAAGTGACATCTCGTACCACGTGATGGCCATGTTCTTGGCGGCCCGAGGCCAATGTTGCCGGACGGAGCTCAAGTTTCAGTTTCGATTTTCGCTGTGCTTAAAATTAAATTTAAAAATATATATCCCATTTTTCGCGAAGCAAACTACGTGGTGTCTTTTACTAGGGCTTTTTAATGCAAAATCACTGATTATCCCGAAATCTTCGGAATTGAGTGGATTTGCCCTTTAACGTAAACAATTGAGGCAGTGTGAATGAGCCTTTAGTCCGGACAAATAAGGTCACACCGGTTCATTCCACCTTGGCATAGTAAGGTAACTGTTGAAAACGTGTTAGTAACGGACAGTAGCATAGTGAACTCCCCAGGTTATCTATGAAGATAATAAGGTTATTTAGGGGTTCATGTGATTTAACCTAAAATTAGAAGGTGAAATTAAAAAAAGACACGTACGCTTCACGTTTGGTAGAAACGTATTTTCAAACTATTGAAAGCGCGTTCGGTTTTGTTACCAATCCGCAAAAAGCGAAGTGTTAAATTTACAAAAAAGAATATTGATTCAAGCACCGAAACACGAACGTGTTATTTTTTTTTTGCATCTTACGACAAGCATATTTTTTGTTGGTTAAGAAAATATATTGTAATTGTTTAAAAATATACAGTTCATGCGTCTTTATCGTTTTTAATATCCACTAGCCACCGAACCAAATCTACAGAGAATACAAATATCTCAAATCATGATTCATAAAATTAATGTTGCTAGGAATAAGTAATTAGCGGTCTTTCTAATGCATTCAACTACTTGTGTATTTCCAAATAAACATTAGGGTGTTTCTATTCAACCCTGCACGATCCTAGGCAGCTTACGAGCCATGCTTGTATCGTAAGCACGCGTTTGATAACGCGCGCTAACAAAGTATACAAAACATAAATAGAATCAGCAAACGTCTTACCTTCAGAGCCTTATCAGGCCTTTCGCTACGAGTCTGCTTAAGTCTAGTTAGAAGTGCAGCACGTGCTCGCGTCTGCAGCTTGAAAGCAAAAATCTATTATTCTTTCAAAAGGTTTCATTGTTATGTTCATTATTTACTTCCAACGACTTATATAGAAGATATGAACGCCTGATTTGCATGCACGTAGTCATGTTGTTGTTTTTTCCAAACTTTTTCTTTTTGACTTCTGTAAATAAATTACGCAAGCGGGAAGCTGAAACTCTTAGAATGTGATGCCAACAGTTGGAATAGCGCTCAATAATTTGAGTCTAAGACGTCAACTAGACCAACAGGTCGAAACGAGAAAAGAAAGTTCTCTATGATCTACGTCCACCTGATCCTAATATTGTCAAAAAAAGAAGTAATGCTGTGGTACTTTTCGACCTTATTTGATTGAGGAAAAAATATTATCAGCAATAAATAAAACAATATTATCTCTCTTTTTCCTGCCCTGAGTATTTTATTTATATAGATGTCACATGCTTCCACAACGTTAGTTCTCTTAGTTTTGACGATATTACACCTAGGTGCAAGTCGTCTGATCCACTACAGAATGACGGAGCAAGCGACATTGCGGAACGTGAGAATTTGAAACTTTGAGTGATCCTTTGAAATTCGGCGAGCGCGAGCATGTTTGTTTCTTTGGCTGGAGCTCCTGCTGCATTAGTACTTTTCCAGCTGACGTGCAATTGAACAAAATGTTTGATGTGGGGAAATGTGAAAATAGCTGAAAAATAAATGGTTCCCAATCGAACAGAAAGAGCAGACGCTTGTATCCGTATCTGTACAGGGATTCCACAGCTTGCGACAGAGGTCATACTTTCGAAAACGTCCATTGAGCTTGCCAGAGGCACTGTTCGTAGCTTGAGCGTTACATGCGGCTCCTGTTCTATGTTTTCGCTCCCGCAAACCGACGGAATTTTTTCTTCGGACGTCCACTTCCGCCATCAAATAATATAACATGATCAAGTAATGAGCGGCGCAACGATTACTCCAAGTGGAAAACGGAAAATAGACACAATTGGTTGTTGTTTATTATGCCCTAGTTCTATAGAGAAGAAATAGAAACAACCAACACCAATAAGCCTCAAGCAAAGAACACAATAAATTTCCACCCCTGCCCGTTTCGATCTAGATGAGCATCGTACAGGCGTGAAGTCGTTTCTTACTACTCAGTCGGGCACGTTAAAGACCCCAGGCTTGCGGTTGTGCAGCACTAGCCATACTGCTCATCTACAGTTGAGAGATAAGTCGACAGTTGAGGCAGAGTAACTTCAGACAGTATATACACAAACACAAATGAAGCACGCACAGAAAGGTATCTTTGACAAGCTTGCTGTCTCTCTGTGCTTTTGAAGTAAGCACTAGTGAATGTAAGTCTGCCAAAGATACATTCGCGTGCGTGATTCATTTGCTTGAGGCGTGTCGGTGTTGGTTGTTTCTATTAGTCACTCTCGTTGGAAAAGGGCACGAGCATAGCGACCCCGCAAATACCCAGAGTGGCAGTGCAACCGGAAGCTCGCGCTATAAATTTAAAGCATGCTCTATTATCACCATTGTAAACTTTAATAATGGAAACGTAAAAACAAAAATCCTTGCGATCCCTGGTCGGGGCTCTTAGTCCAGGGCTCCGTTGGCCGCCCAGATTTTGGCGGGCTCGCTCAACCAGCCACTGCTGGTCATCGAGCTCTGTACCGAATAAGGCCGCCTCCCAAAAGAAAAAGTTGGGGGAAGGGTTCGGGGTGACACCGTCACCCCCGGGAAGGGGGGGGACAATTTCAGATGGAGTGGTACACGTTGGTAACAACCTGCACCAGGAGCAGTACACCGTGGCCGCGGTTGGCTACGGTAACGCTCTTCTAAAAGCCCATACACAGTTGCGTTTGAGAGCGTTTTGGTGCGTTTGACTGCGTTGTGGCTCTGAAAAACCAGGACATCCCTGCTTCGTATGTCGCGCGCCAAGCTACTCTTCGAACCCAGTTCCACGCTTCATAAAAAGCATAGATGACCCGGTGACTTGCTGGTGTTTCTTGGCGCAGCGCAGTAAGTGCACTAAAACGCAACTGTGTGTATGGACATTTCAACACACTCTTATGCATGGCATCGGCATTAATTCTTACTCTTCGTCAAAATCTGGTTTCGGCAGCACTTGCGAGAATCGATACTTTGCTCGTGTTAAGAAACACGACCGGTCTCGATGATATAACGCATAAAACCGAAATATTCGCTTGTATGTAGTTATATCCATATATAGTTGTGTTCGTAAGCGCAGGCGCCACAGAGAGGCATGCAGTCCGTATTATGAATGTCTGAGAAGACCGTATGGGAGGTGATAATGACAATAGTGCGATATAATGTGAGGCACTGATAATCCACAGTGAGGCATCACGAAAAGAGGGGTCTAAGTTGATCACAGGTGTGTGGCAGCTTCGGGACAAAGTCGCAAATCCTCAGGTCGGTCACTAATGGGGACGTTAGTTATCCTTTTAAGCAACGCTCCAAAAGTGCCGACCAACGGAGCCATCAATTGTAATTCTGTTGTGTGTATGCTTCGACAGCGGGAAGTTTTTCAGCACCGAGAGCGTCTGGTGCCTTCGTTGGATATGAAAGCCAGTGCAGTATACCGCTGCTTGACTGACGTGTTTAACGTGCATCATGCAATAGTGATAGATGACATCACGCCGGTACGATGCTGATCCCGATTGAAACGGGCAGGGGTGGGGGATTGAATTCACAATCAGTGGGTTTTACAGCGCGAGCTTTCGCTACACGAGCTACAGATCCCCGAGCAACCAGACATCTCGGTCGAATTGAAGCTCGAGAGAAAAACATCAGCAACGAGAAAAACTCCGGTCTGAGGCATTTTGTACAAGTGTCGCTATCTCGTATAACACGTTGGGAATAAAATTAACATGATGATTTTATTTAAGCAAATACGAAAATACAACAATATCGAGTTCTGTCGTCGTGGTCTTAAAATTAAGGTTAGGGGAACCCCTTGTACGTATGGCAAAAGTTTTTTTTTTTTTTAAGTTTGTCTTTTTAATATTTGCATTTTTAGAAATGCCTCAAAACGCTTTCAGAGCAGTCAAAAAGATCATTTTTCTGGATACTATTAAGAAATCTCCAGCGCTCTCAAAGAAAAGTTTAAGGCTCGTAAACCATTCATTATGTCATTATAATTACCTTCAGAAAAATTAATACCCTCGTGCATTTCTGACACTCAACGTATGTAGAGAAATGTGCCCATTGAGTGACGAGCGGTTCAATCCCCCTTAAACCATCGTTGTGCTCAGCACCTTGATCCTTTTTCTGGCTTTTCTGCCGACTAAAAATGCGCCCCTTTACTTGCTTGTTTTTTTCTTAACGCAACGTTTGACTTGCTGTGAAATATAAGACAAGCGTATGCGGGAAATTTGAACGGCGTGGTTCAAAATACCATGTGAGGCCCAATTCGCGGAAACGCCGCTGAAATTGTTCGCCGATGCCCAATTAGGCACTTCATATCGTTCTTTCGGTACGGATCCTATTGGAGGCACTACAGTTATTGGAATGTTCCCACGAATACAATTACAAAGAACGACAGTTTTTCGCTGGGTCCGTTCAACTTTGTCTTCACTGGCAGAATGACCAGACGGTGACTGGATGCAGCTCCAGCTTCACGTGCGCTGCGTAATGTATTTTTTTTTTAGATTTGAGTGCAGCAAATTTTGTGAGCGCACGGTCACAACTTTGAAAGAGACTTATCTTGTTTGGTATTACGCGCCGCGCCAGCAGCAACCGAAGCTAAGAATTTGAACTTGCAGTCCGCAGTACTTTCCACGGTAACTATGGGATATAAAGCCAGGTTCGCGGACTTCCCGCAGACCATCGGATATGTTCATAATGACGTCACGCTGACGTGATGCACACATTTGTTTAGGTCTGCCTACCCGTTTCCTTTAATTTGTTCGCTGTGGGGATTCAACTTTGCGTTTCCCTGCTTATGGGTGACATACATTTTTCCTGGAAGTGCAAAAACATTCTTGCGGATTTATGAGTTTCGCAAAGTGGTTGTTGAATGCGAAAGGGTGTAAGTGGTTTCCTCTTTTGTGTCTTCTGGTGGGGATCAGGAGGATTGGTATATTTTGTTGCCAGGATGCTTTGGGATTGTGGGCCGGAGAGTAGAGTGGGAGGGTGTGCTATTTACGCCAAGAATCAGTTCTTCCGGGAGCTTAGGTGTGCTGCTTTGTGGAAAACGTCAAGATTGTTCAAGGTCGTTTGACAATTGTGGTGGAAAGAGATGAGACCTTTGTTGTCTTTGGCTTTGGAGGTCGAGAAGGTTCTATGGTGAAGTTCGTGGAGTGTATATAAGAGGGTGACCTAGAGTGCCTTCATGTACGCTTTGCATAGAGTGATGCCAACTGCCTGTTTCCCTTTCCCACACCCTCTTCCACCGCCATTTTGTGCCTCACTGTTTCCCCGTGCGCCGGAAAGTGGCCTTTGTGTCCATCGCCGAGGGGAAAATGCTGATCCTCCCTCCGTGGGTTCCACAACGCTGCTCCGAACTTGTGAGATAAGGTGCATGTTTCCGGGATGCTTATAGACCATTTGTGTGTACTCTCGTCCCCAGCCACATAATAGGCGTATCCAGTATGGGCGACGAAAAAAAATCGAACGTTTCACCCTGCAAATAGTAAAAAAATAAAGGGGAGGCAAAACGAGAAAGTGTAATGATTACGCTTATATCTTAAATGCCTTCTATTGGCGTGGCAAAGGCAACACAATGTTTTCGCCCATGCTGGAAGTGACGTCATATCAAGATGGCGGCGCACTTGCTGAAAAGGTCAATAAGCCCCACGGATTATCACCGAGAAACAAAATCGCTGCTGGTTTGTCGACGAGTGGTATTACAATGGGTAGCATCACCCTAGCAAAGCGCATACGAAGGCTCCTAGGGTGACCAAATAAACTTATCTTTAGCTGTGTTAGAGACGTGGCCTCGAGTGTTCATTTTTCTTCTACTTTGAAACTTTCCTCTTTTTTTTTGCCTCAATCTCGAGCTAAGAACGAAATGCTTGTCTTTGTGTCCCGTTTCTTTTTTTTTACATTACTAACCGCTAGAATTTCATCCCGCCAGAATTGATTTAGTACAGTTAAACTAATCTCGGTAAAACTAATGCGTTTAACGAATCACTTCTTCATTATGCCACCGCTGAATGGAACCAACTGCCCTCCTCTATTGTTAGCGTCAATCATGCTGTGGAATATTACAAAATTATAACCTTCCCCTATCTCATTTAAACTAATCTAATTGTTAGGTTTTAATACGCGTGTAATTTAAAGTATTCTACTGTTCTGTGTCAATATTGCATTTTGCGGTACATCTCCCCCTCTCCCCCTCTCTTTTATGTAATGCACAATGGGACCTTTTAGTGTGAAATAAACTCATTGAAATAAAATATAAGCACGAGTAAACAACACATTTTCGAGCATTTTATAACAAAATTTCCCCCAAAGCAAAAAAGAAATAAAAATTAATCAGTGTAAAAACACTTTTTTCTAAAACACGGTAGCCTCACTAATGCGGAAATTGTTCGATTTTGAACACCGCGAAAATGTCAGCGGGATCTCATTTTGCTTTCAAGCAGAAAGCTAAGATAAAGTTTGCAGGAGGTTCATTTGGTAACGTGGGCGAAGAATGGTGTTTTTCGGCTATACCTCGTTTCAGCTTCCGTTCGAGCGCAGTCAAAGGCTGAGGGACAGTTTGCAACTTCTAGAAGAGCATTCCTACGCACCACAAAGTAGTCCGCCAAAGGTATTTTTAAATAACTCTTTTGTGCGTAAACATTGCACAATATTCCAGGTATGTTCTTCTGATAATCATTTGCAACTAAAGGAATTAAATATCTAAAGTTTATGGTTTTATTAATATATGTAAATGCACGTGGTTTGGGAAAAGCACATACATCCACTGGCAACACGGCTGCAGCACTCAGTTTTTTTGTGTGATTTCGTTCCCTTAATGGCCGAATAATGTGGTTCTCTGCTTTCCTCACCAAGTCGCTTCAAAACGTCCTTTCGCAAAGGCACGTTTCGTCTTCAGGTGCGATCGGTCGTGATGAATGTCTGCTTTCAAATTAGGCAGGGGACTCCGGCCGCGTCGTACCGCGAATGCGTTGTCAACAAGAGAAGCGTCCGGGCCACTACAATTCACTGATACGCGGGGAATTTAGGGCACCCCTTACCTGCCGATCACATTGAACGCCGAGAAGCTGGTGAAAAGGACTGCGCCTCGAGCCCTGGTATATTCAGACACTACAAGGAAACACTAACGGCCCGGTCATCGGGCACCTTGCAACCTGCACTTACATCTTGAAACTATGCCGAGCAGGTGGAAAGCTCGGACACTGATGGCAGTGGCCAGCCTACGTACTGACATCCCTGTGACTAAATTTCAGAACGTGAAAGGGCATTTTTTTAACCTGTAGCAGACGATACCATTGATACACCCGTAGAAGAAAAAATACTCGTCGAGCGCGGGCGGTGCGGATGACCAGCGGCGCAGCGGAGTAATACAAAAGTGCAGGCGAGATCGCGCGACCTATTGCCGGCGTCCGATTTGTTCCGGCCACACGTAGCTTGGCTGCGCTCGGACGGAAGCTGAAACGATGTATACGAAGCGTCATTCGCACACAAAGACGGACCGATATCAACCGAAACGAAAGTGGATGCCTGTTAGGCGTTCTCTGAACATTGAAGGTTTCTGTAAAATTGCAGGATGACACAGCAATACTTCGCTCTCAGCAAAAGGGTTTATTCACTCACTTATTGCCTGGGGGTTTCGGGATCGAGGAACGGTCATCAGCGAGGCCGTGGGAGAGTCCGCTGTCGCTGCAGCTGCTCCTTGTCCCAGCGGTAGTCGTCCACACCACGTCATGGGGACGTCGTCATCCAGGGTCGCAGTCCGGTCAGTTCGTCGAGTCCACCACTCAACGTCTTGCCCGCACTTTCCCCGCGCCATCGTCCGTCTCCCGCCGAACCCCGCGCCAGCGTCCTCGTCTCCTTGTCAACGCTGCACCATCCTTCGTGTCCCGCCGCCCGAGAGCTTCACCGTCCAAGAGAGAGCCATCTTTTGTTTGGTTTTCCCTTTTCAAGCATTCGCCCCTTTGTTCTGGGAGGCCAGTCCCGTGACGTCAGTTGGCTTAGGGGAGTGGTGCTGCCGGACTTTGTGCTGCGCGAGGTCTCCGCCGCTCCCCCGAGGCATGACGCATCTCGGAGGCATCGAATCCGAGTTGCCGGAAAATGGGGACCAGAGGGTCAACGCGGGGGAGGGCAGCCATATCTCTACACACTTAAGACTGGTTACGTTTAGGAATTCGAAAGCATTTGTATACGTAGCATATTCCTAAAAGCTGCACGCCCGCTGAGCCTGGCCGAGCGACATCTGCAGAGGACGCCCGGGCGGGCTCAGCATGGCGACTGGACGGCTCTGTGCAGATCCAGGCCACCCACTTCCTTTACCGGCGTGCGGGTCACAGCGCCAGAAGAGGGCTTATCTATGGCGTGGTGTTTTTTGGATCTATGACGCGTGCCCGATGATTTAACTGCCGTCTTGTAAGAATTTAGCGCGCGCGCTGCCCTATCTTTTACCTGCTGTTGGGGAGGAAATTAGGAGCCGGTTCTTCACGGTCACAGACAACACCGGCTGCGCTCCATGGGACAGTTAATGCTTTGGCATCAAATGCATAGTACATCGTCTAACAACTAATCCACCCCCCCCCCCCAAAAAAAAAAGAGTGGATGTTTTCATAATAATGACATACCGTGAAGAAGTAAAATCGGACGCCGGGTCAACTGCAAATATTTCAAGTTTGTTTTCTTCTTTTTTATACATGGTGGAAGCCGTTTATTGGCACTAACATTAGAAATATGAGCTTGTTGTGCTGCCATGCGCCTATTGACAATGGCCTGTAGGCGAACGGGCGCTCCGAAGAGGCCCATCAAACAAAGCGGCGCTTATATCGTGATCTGCGCGTTGGTGAAAAATCATCGACACGTTTTTACCTGATTGAGTACTTGAGTCTAAAATGTCTTATTGGTCGATTGCACGAACCCAGGCGGCAGCCTTGACGGCTCATTCAAACATGTCAATAACCCTGTTGCTCTCACCTCGACCAAACTCCTACACTATAGTCGGTTGCAAGCTAAGAAAAAACCGGAAATGCCTATCAGAGGAAAATGTATTCCTACGCCGAGAAACGCCAGCCAATCGTTTTCATGACGTCACGATTCCGTAGACCAATCGCGATCCTTTTGAAAAAAGAAAAAGCTCAACATGGCTGCTGGCCTTAGCAACGCGACGCTAGTTTCTCGTGACAATTATTCTGCTTTTTTGCACCGTGTTTTACGTGCCCGAGGTTACGCAACGAAATCTTAATAGTATCGGCTTGCGTTTGCAGCAGTTTTTGCGCGACAACGTGAGAATCCAGCGACGCTATCGCCAACGAAAATTTCGAAGCGGGCGCGAGGCTTAGCACTGCTGAGAGTCAACTCAGTGGGATCCATGACGGAAGACAAAGAGAGCGGGGCGCGGTGGTGGTGTCGATGACTCGGGAGGTGCCGATTTGTCAAAACCCGAAAAGTATAATTATTCTTGTTTTCTATTCATCCAACAAAATAAAGGCACACATTTCGTGCGCAAAGACCACAAAACTAAGTAAATCACTAAATATTTATTATTTGCAGCAACTATAAGTGCTTCGTTATTTATAATTTTGGCGAGAGAAAGGTTGGTTTCTGTTTTCGCCGCTTTCCCTCAATCGAAGGCGCCGGAAGACGGTATGTTAGACAGTATCTTGGACAGAAAATGAATTGGGAAGACGGTACATTGGACCTTGCTTTCTTTCTTTATTAAACAGCTATTTCGTTGACAAAAACGTATTATAACTTATTTAAACGTCCTGAATGAATTAAATAAATATTGTAGTAGTTTAAGACACGTTTACTGGAGGAAGAAAAAGCAACGTTGCTAGCGAACTACTTTCTCGACGGCGGAGGCACTTCAGATGGGCGCAATGCGCTTGTGGGTGGATCTAAAAGATTGTTCTCAGGTTGCATCCGACTATAGTCCTTCGCACGACGTTAGTTCATGGGTGTAGTACGTCAGGTTGGAAATATCGCCGGATTCGTCGACAAGAAGCCACACGCCAGGCTCCTCTTGCACACTTTAAAATAATAAGATTCAATGCGGAGAAACGACTTCACACCCAGTTGGAGCCTCATAGTGGAGGATGCTTTTTTCGACTGTACGAAAGAAGGGTCGCCTGTGTCGATGCTGTATATTTGGAGGTGCAGTTAACCAGACTTATAAACCACAGACGCCACGGAGTGCTTCATGGCGTATGCATTTGCGATGTGTTCGTATGTGCCATATCGCCACGTGTCGCATCGCTGTGTACACATACCACGTGCATGTTTTCGTGGATGTATCATGACAAACCTTAAGTTTATATTAAAATTATTTTTTCGCAAACAACTCAAGAATTGCGGTTTGAAAGGGGTTTAAACGTTGTTAAATTGTCTGTTTTCTTTACAATCTGTATAAAGTTTGTATTCAATGTTTGTGCAATAATTCCTATAAAATATTTACAAAAAGTGTCCAAACGTTTTGACGAAGGATAGAATAGTGGATACGCTTACTTTAGCATATGTATAGCCTCTGTAAACTATTTTATAAGAAAATATGTAGAAATTTGAAACATTTTTTGTAAGGGTTTGCGTTTATTCGATCCCAGGATTGTCCTTCTCCTCGCAGAGAAAACGTGAAGTAGCCAAAGCATGAGCTGAAATTAATAAGGCATGTGCACTGTAGTTCCGGCGTGAAACGTTAGTCCCAGGGAAAATTGTGTTAATCACAATTCCAAGGAATACAAAACCGACTAGAAAACTGAGTTTGGTAACGAGCTTCATATGAACCATTTGAGCCTGGGAGGACATCGTGATGACTTTAGCCGATATTTGAAAGTGTAGTTGCTGCTTACTTTTTTTGCGAAGGCCTTTCTCATTTTGGGAAAGGCCCAAAATGAAAAGGCTGCTTGTGAATAAGGGGACGCAAATGGTCATTGTGTAAACACAAACACAGAGTAAGAAGGGCCCGCACATATTGAGAACACGTGTTGAAAAAGTCATGATGCCACAAGGTTGGTCCTGGCTTCAAACACACATACTTGCTTTGGTTTAACCTTTTTTATGTTGTTTCGCAGGCAATAAAGTGTATGTACTTAGCTTAAATTTTACACGTTCTCTATAGTTTTCACTCACAAAGCGCCTGCATGCAAAAGTACTATTTGTTAGGTGAGCGTCGCAGCACACGCTGTACTTGAGTCCCCTACTACTTAGGGGCTCTCAAATGTGTGTTTCCCTATTATGAAAATTTCCGATTTTAATATTTACACTCTTCACTTCAATCCTTTGCAGGGGATGAATCTGACATGTCCATGATGGGTAAGCTGGCGTGGTAACTTTTTTTATTTTAGTTTCCCATTCTGTCAAACCAACACAGAAATTACTAAATTATTGTTTGGTGGAAACGCATCTGGAAAAAATAATATTCTTTATTTATGTTCACCTACTGCACTACTTGACTATATTATGTTAGGCGACTTTTTCAGAAGATTTCATACTATACTTATGCTATACGTTCTCAAAGCACCATGCGCGATGAGCGCACTAAAATGCAATTTATAAGACAACTCTTAATATCGTCTTGTGTGTGCGTAATTAAAAGACATTTCTTGAGAAGATTTCTAAGCCGCATCTGCACTGTATTTGTTTTTATTTGCATTTCTTCGCTTAAAATTCTGCTTTCAGACGTCAAGCAGTTTCTGAAAGATGCAAAGTTAAAAGCAACAAAATCCTTTGGATAATATAAAAGACACACACTGCAAACTCTTTTCAGTTTACTTCGAATTAAACTTTCCACTTCAAATGAACATTCTTTGTGCTGAAAGTTAAGGGCGTTTCTGAAGGCGGCCGGTGGGGAGGGATTGGTATGGTTGGCCAGCCACGGTTCTCCGCAACCTCAGATCAATCTCCAACCTATCGTCTGCTAAGAACGCCGATCTTGTTGATGTGGAATGCACACTAAGAAGTACTTATTATTTCTTCGCCAAGCATTACGATTACTTTCAAGCCCAAGTTTATCTGTACTTCCGTGAGTGTGGCTGGGACACGAGGCATTCAACCTCATAATTACATCGGTCTCCCAACTAGCAGGTGCTACAGATAAATGGCTTTATTGATTTTATGACTACTTTTCCTGGAATTGTGAGCAGAAGACTGGTGTTTCGAAGGTGCGAGCGCAACGTAGTTTCTGGCGAGAAAACATAAATAAGAGCTAAAGTTTTATTTTCGTATAGCTTTAGATCAATAGGGCTATAGATGAATCGGACACATTCTTAACAAAGTAATTGACCTTTCTACCAAAAAGATGGAGGCGTCTCCTTTATCTCTAAAATAATGTGATTGTGCATCCGTATTAAGAGACCACTAACACGTCAAAGAATTATTTTTTTTCTCACGCTGTACATTATTTGGGGTGTCAGGATACTACCAATTGATTATTTTTTTCAAAGTCGCTTTATTATTTTTTAGGACAACGCAACAAGACCAAAACTAAGTCGAACACGAATGCTCACGCGGCATACTAGAAGTCACGGGTTTCGAATTTTATGGTCCTTAATAGTGCGATGAATAACTGCCGATATCAACGCGAAAAAGCACATAATGAAAAGGTCGTCGCCGGGACGGAAGGAAAGAATCAGTCTATTCTACATGAATTGTTTCACACATTGGCCCTTTGAAACTACAATTTGTTTCACTCGCGCAAAGTAAAGACCTGCATGAGCTTTACTTCAACGAGAATCTTACCCAGATTAACCGAAACTTGTTTTGGAAGGCACGTACGAGGGAAAGGAAAATAACTTCAAGTTCGTGTGGGTCCGAAACGGGAGGATATTTGCTAAGCTGACAAGAGCAAGCCTCCTCTGTTAGAATGAGTTGTAGAATAAGTTGCGAACCCGATCTTGGTCTGATAAACTGAGACGTCTTCGGATCCCGAAAGAATTAATTAAGGCATGGATTGTGATTTCCGCACTTGTACTTCCTTTACGGAAGTTAGCCGTTTTTTTTTACAGATTCTAGAAGTAATGGGTTTCGTATTACCCATGTCAACATTCGTAGTATACGAAAACACAGGAATCATTTTCTTGCTTTAATATTTCCTTTCTGTACTTTCTTTGATGCTTTTGTACTGATTGAGATTAATGTTGGTTCGGATAATTTATCTAAACACACGATACCAGGTAATCAACTGTTTTCTTACACCCGTCCAATGGGAAGAGGAGGGGGAGTGGCTGTTTTTCAAAAATATCTGGTCTGTGACAGAGCTTCTTTTTCCTTTTAACCAAGCGTAAGTGGTTGTGCTGCGCGTAAGCGCTCCTTCGTTATCGCTTGTTTTCTTTTCAATTTATCGTCCCCCATGTTGCAACGGGCGGCTCTTTTTGGTTGAGCTTAACTCAGCTTTGTCTTCCCTGCCTTGTGATGATCTAATATGTATACATGGCGATATAAACATTAATATACTTCGGCATACAATGACTATAGTTGCAGACTATCTGGACGTCTTGTCTAAATGGGGAATCAAAACTACAATCAACAAAGCCACGCGCGAAGAATTCTTATCTGGACAACTGGTGATATCTAGCATCGACCATATGAATGGTCGATACTAGCTTTTGCAGCGCCAAGGACCCGAAACACTTGTTCGCTCGGGAGAAGTGAGTTTCGGCGTCTCGCCGCAGAGAAGCGCCAGTCACGTGGCTCCCCTCTCATTCATTGTCTACAACTGTACTTTTTCCAGTTCGGTGGCCGCTACTCGTGGCGATCTGCCACGTTTCGTCAATATATATGAGTGTAATGAGTGTATGGCAAAACACATTTTAAAACTTCGCGAGATAAATAAAAAGGCCATTCCGACACATATGGCGACATCTAGTCGGGGAGAGGCTCAGCCTCTCCCCTGACTAGATCGCATCGCAAAAAAGTCGGGGTCAGAAAGCGACTGCTCAAACCGCGTCGATTTTGCCCGCGATGGTCGCTTTTGCAATGAAAAGTTATCGCGCGACTAGATCGCATCGCCGGTGTGAACGCGCCTTAATGTCGAAACAGTCTCACGGCCCGTCCCGCTATTTGCGTGTGTACCGCACGGGCGAGCACAACATCCGGCACAACTTGCGTTTGCAAAGCCTGGTTCAGCCACGCCAAAACATTCAGCCCACCTTTAGACTGGAGAAATCGAGAGACACCCAAAATAAGATAAAGTGGGCAGCGGAATAAAACTTGATTTCTATTTAATTAAGATGAAGACCACCCGCGTACACCCGCGTACATCAAATATCTCATCAGCAGAACTCAAAGGCACTAAGCCTAGTTCTGGCACTTGTTTGGCGACTTTGGCCCGTAGCTGCCAGACGACAGCCGAACTATCGGGAACCGAAGCCTAACTTTGGCACTAGTTTGGCGACTTGGGCCCAAATATGCCAGATGTCAACCGAACTACAAGGTAGTAAGCCTAACTCTGGCACATCTAGTGGCAATTTTGGCCCGAAGGTGCCAGATGACAGCCGAACTATCAAAAAGTGAAGTCTAACTTTGGCATAAGTTTGGCGATTTCGGCCAAAATTGCCAAATATCTGCCGAACTACCGGGCAGTAAGCCTAACTCTGGCATTTGTTAGGCAATTTAGGCGCAAAGATGCCAGGTGACAGCCAAATTACCAGGCAGTGAAGCCTAAATTTGGCACTTGTTTTCTGCAAATTAGGGCCAAAATACCCAGACTGCTGCCAAGGGAGGCCAGGTTTGGCTCTACTTTGGCTTCTTCGGGCTTTCCAATGCCCTAAACTCCCAGACAAAAGCCATGTTTTGGCCCAGAACTCGGTGCTACCTGGGATATATAGAGAAAGTTTAATAGAATAACAGGTGACAAATATAGTCGAATAATTTGGTAAAAAGAAAAGG
>JAZHYW010007487.1:0-43207 GCA_037355805.1 Ixodes ricinus
GTTTTCTCCGCCCTTTGTGCCCTGGCTTTAGACATCGGATAATGGAACATCCGCTGCACCGCTAACTATCAGACTAAGGAATGTCAGTTTCCATCATTAAAAAATTAAGAAAGTACAATATGTAGCCAAGCACGAGTGTGTTCAATCAAAATGAATTTACCCGCTGCATTTGAACACACAAATAAGCACTATAGTCTTTGCAGCGAAGCCGACCTGCAGAAACTGCGTTTGGCCGTTCTGAGAACGTGGGAGCGATTTCGATCACTTCTAGAGAAGGTACAACAAAAAAGGGGAAATCGCATCAAGCCAATTGAAAGTTCATATGATCGGCAGCAATAATAAAAAAAATTGAACGAAATAAAAAATGGTCTTTTTCGATGAAGTGGGTTCAAAATATCGGTTAATTTCATTTTCGACGATATCTCAAATTTAAAAAAAAATCCGTGAAACTAAAATAAACTAAACTTATGCCCGTCGATATTCCATGTATAGGGCTACACCAGCATAGTATTTGGTAAGCGACAATATATAATAACTCATGAGTTACAAGGCTCTGAAGGTGTCACCGCATTGTCACGTGGGAGCGATTTCGATCACTTCTAGAGAAGATACAACGAAAAAAGGGGAAATCGCATCAAGCCAATTGAAATTTCATATGATCGGCAGCAATAATGAAAAAATTTAACGAAATAAAAAATGGCCTATTTTCATGAAGTGGGTTCAAAATATTAGTTAATTTCATTTTCGACGATATTTCAAATTTTATATAATAAATGCAGTGAAAATAAAATAAAATAAACTTATGCCCGTCGATAGCCCATGTATAGGGCTACACCCGCATAGTGTTTGGGAAGCGACAAATATAATAACTCATGAGTTACAAGGCTCTGAAGATGTCACCGGATTGTCAAAGAGACGATGTTTGTCATTTTTTTACCTCAATAAACAAAAATACAAAAGTATTTTTCTTTTAACTAAAAATAGTCAAAATAACATACAAGAGGACAAAAAGTACTGTGAGTTTTGTATGCTTCCCGTATTCATACCACCGCACAGAACTGGGTAGAAAAGTCACGGAGTAAAAAACAGATTTTCACCCTGCTCCACTCAATAATTTTTTGTAAAGCAAAATATTTAAAAAAAAATTTGAAAAGCGGTTTTGCTTTTTCAGAAATGAGGCAATTACATATATTTAAAAAAATCGAAAGACCCACCCCGAGAAGCGTGTTCGATTTCTAATCAAACCACCCTTTTATAATTTTAAATATTTTTGAGTTTTTGCAGTCGTCGGCACCATGCTTTAGGGTAACAATCACGCAGAAGGTGAAAATAAGAAGTGCGAGCCCAAGTTTGAATTGTTGCAATGCACAAACCGTGGCCCTATTGTTTTGCCGGGATCATTCACTCCATCCGTGCTAATATGTGGGTCAGTGTAGTAGGCAAACAGCGAAAGTCCTTTCAACGTAGAAAACAATGTAATAATAATAATGACCATATTGCGAGCAAAATGGGAAAATGTGTAAGTGGTAAAACTGACACAGTGATGTAGCCGAAGTTTTTCTGAAAGCGGTTATCTTCACCCACTATTGAAACAAAAATACCGCCATTTTAAGGCAGTAATTTAGCTGAGCTCATAGGCTACGTATTAAGCACATCTCTTAATTTTCTGACTTCCGGAAAGTTGTATTTAATTTTTATTCTGGTAGATCAGTGCTATCCCCCGCGTGCCGCGTCAGTTTTTCTTTTTTATTAGGCCTATACACGTTTTTATTCCTGAGATTCAAGTACAGCGCGGATAATTAAACTAGCTTTCAGAAATGGTATCGTTCGGCGTTGTAATATTTATTTTTCGTAGCATCAAGGGCAGTGTGAACATCCACAACGCATTGCTGCTTCTCGCTTTTTTGCGTTAACAAAAAGTTTTTACGTTCGCGTTCCTCTGGTACGGTATGTCGTACCCCCCCCCCCCTCCCCCCTTCCCCGTCTCCCTCCCGGCCACACGAGCACTTCCCTAAGGAGAGAAAATGAACGCGTTTTAAATTGAAAGACAGCAGGTTGCGGTTTGGGAGCCCTGTTCTACCGCTACCGTACGTACAGTTGAACTGCTTTTGACTCGGACAGATATATCTAAAGTCGTTCAAGTTTTATTTACAGCTTTAAAAATAAGCTGTGACCTCCCCCCCCCCTCCCCCTGCCCCTTTTCTGCCTTTCCTCTTCCAGGCGGCTCTTGAAGGTTTAGTGGCTTTGTTTGCGGCTCTTAGGTCAGGACAGGCTGGTCACCCCTGATCTACGCGAACAGCGGATGTTCCTCTCTCGTAGTGGGTTAGACAGCTTGTTTTCTGTGTTTGACGGACCGAAAACGAGCATCTCGACGACAGCGTGCATGAAGAGCGCATGAGTTTTTAGGACGCAGCTCTTAGGCGCCTGTTTCCGGCGAGCGGCGTCGCCGTCGGCGTCGGCGTCGCCGTCGGCGTAACAGCAAGGTCATCCCAAGGTCATGTGACCCTCAATGTCATTCCAAGGTCACGTGACCCCCAAGGTCACGTGACCCCCAGGTCACGTGATCCCTCCCCCCCCCCCCCGAGGTCATGTGACCCTCCGGCCGTGACTCCTTCCGAGGATCACGTGAGTCCCGAGGTCACGTGGCCCCCCAGGTCACGTGACCCCCCCCCCCCCTCCGCGCCTTCCCCCCTCCTCCAAGAGCTACGCTCTAATTCAGCGTTACAGGGAGTTGTAAACGGCTTTCATTTTCTCGCGAGTCTGCTAAGGATGTTAAAATAGTTGTTGTAATTGTGAAGCACTTCCTAATGCCCTGGAAACGAAGTGGTTAGGGATTTGGAACAACCACGCCGATCAAAAAAGAGCATATTTGTTATTTTGAAGATTCGGGCCGGGGGGGGGGGGGAGGGGTTGTCAGTAGCCCCACAGCTGGCAACCCCCTTGATGTCAATGCCTTACCCTGTTAGCACGGCTGTTTCCTCTTTTATTGTCTCGTTCAACTGAGCCATCAGTTGTGGTCGCTGTTGCCTCTGAGTTGTAGTAGGCCGATTCTGCAATCTTTTGCCCAAAATATCTGGGCTGCGGCTTCCGCATCGAAGAGCTTCATATCGAGGGCCTGCAGCTTTGTGTACCTCTACTGAATGGACTTCTGAGTGGCATTCCCAACAGATAAGAAATGTGGCCTAAACTGTGCGAAGAAACTTTTTTAGATATTTAGTTTTTTGTTAATTCATTAAATAGCTTATATTCAGAGTGTTAGCACCATGTGTTCTATGTCTTGACTTATATTAGGAAACGTGCGACGCGTGACGGATGGAACAAGCTTTAATTTATTCTGTCAGGTGAGCTAAACAATCGATGCTATTTATTTATTTATTTATTTATTCATTTATTTTATTTCATTTTAGTGCCTCCTAACGGCCACAAGCTTAGCACGGTAGAGCACCAAGTCACATTACAAAGGTGAAAGCGACAAAACAAATAGTAAGTCCAGAAAACGACCCGACGACAACGCATCAGGTTGTCAACGCTTCTCTTGAATGATGTGAAGTCATCATTAAAAAAGTCAAGGCGCGTATCAAGATGAATGAAATAGTTCTGTATCCGAGCTACAGGAGAGAAACAATGCATGGGATTAACGGCAAACGTGCGGTTGTTGCGAAAATGTCTAACAGGCACTTTTAGATTGATGCAAAACGCAATAAAGGGACAGTCATATTACCCATGCAGACACTTCAACCAAAATATGTGGTCACGTCTGCCGCGTCTTGTTTTTAACTCCACCAATCATAAACGAGTAAGTAGGGCTCCGAGTGAGTAGGGCTCGGACAAGTCTTGTCTTGCGTGAAACGTACGTGCAAATAAATCGTTTTTGGACACGCTCTAACGTCGCTGATACGATTTCGCGGTGGACGCACATTTGTAGATATTCACAATTTTTCTGAGCTATCATACAGTAATGACTTCTCAAGCTTTACGAAAAAACGGTGAGTGTGCAGGCAAGCTGATGGATGTTGATCATGTTAAAAATAACCCGACAGTGTGGTAAAAGGTGGAAAACTTCGTGTAAGAAAAAGGACACAGGAAGAAGGACGTCTCAAAAAGTACTACGAAGTTTCCCCCTTTGCCGCAGTCTCGAGTAATTTTCAACATTTTTAAGCTTCTCGCTGGTTGGGCCTTTCCTACACAGATTACCAGCAATAGAGGCCAGACTTTTACAAAAGACGTCGAGAACGCCTCTGTCGAATCAACGCGTAAACACGATGTGATGCGACTAGTGCGTACGTTGGAAAAGACATATCAACAAACGAAAGTTGACATCCAATGTCTCCAGTACACGCGTAGGATGGTGATGCGCCCAACAAAGTCAGTTAGGTCGTATATCAGTAAGTGACCGTAAATGGATTACCAATTCTAGAGAAATATAAAGTGCGAAAAAATTAATTTCTATCTAAAATAGTGCTTATTACGTTTAGAGGAAACTGAGATATACTCGTGATTTTAATTGGCCGTACGCCGAAATGACCGTGCACCGAATGGTCCGTGGACCGAAATGTCTACGCACCGAAAAGTCCCAAACCGATAAATTCCGTGCACCGAAAATATCGTCCACCGGAAAGTGTGTGCACCGAAAAGCCCGTACACCGAAAAGTCCGTTCACCGAGAAATCCGTGCACCGAAAAGTCCGCCCCGAAACGTCCTACACCGAAAAAATCCTAGACCGATGTAACACGCATAATTTCAAACAGAATGTTTCAATATTTACTTGGAAACAAAATATCGAGGATTGGTAAATAAGCATGCAACAATCGCACAACAACAAGGCCAAGGTTCGAACGAATGTTCGAATGTTCTGATTCTAAGCAGAACATTCGACAGTTCGATAAAAGAACAAAACAGCGAACGAGAGAACAAATAGAATGAAACGTAAAGTCCGAAAAGTTCGAAGGACAGTCCTCACTCAATCTGCAGTCGAAGGGGCGTCGTCGTACTCTCGGCTGTGGTAGTCCAGCACGAAAACGACGGCTGCGACGATGAAGAAACCTCATGTTTAGCGTCGCATGGCCGCCATTTTCCGCGGATCTCCGCGGCTTCACGAATGTCATGTCTACTTTTCGACCAAAAAGAACTGTGTCCGCCCGCCCGCCCTCCGAGTTGAGTTGAGTCACGAAACCGTCTTTCTTTAATGTAATGCATGCCTGCGCTTGCTCTAAAACATCCGCAGTGGCAAAAAAAAACAAAAAAAAAACATTCACACTATTGTGTTTTAGAGCGGCCGACCAACGCTGCCAAACTTCGTCAAACGCTCCAAATCGCAACCTTGTGGTGGGACTATTAAAGGGAAGGTCGCAGTCACCGATGGCCATCGAAGCAAGAGCTCCGCTTGTTCGCCGTCCGCGTAGAAGAAGCTGCAGAGCTGGTTCCAGAAGAGCCGCACTGTGGGTGGCAGCTTGTCCTGCGGGTTCACCCAGTCCTCAAAGGTGTTAGGTAGGTCTGTTACGGGTCCATATCACATGAACGAATGACGTTTTAGCGAACAGCGACATTTGAGCGAATCGACGTTTTAGCGAATAACGGGGGCGCGCGTTAACCCACCCGCCACGCTGCGCTTACGCCGCATCGCGGCAACAGTCTGTGGCGGCTCATTACAAAAATGTGAACCCATTTGGCCCACCTGAAAACGCCGCTTCGCGGCGTCCGAATATTCGCTAAAGTGTCATTCGGTGAAACGTGGGCGTTCGCTAAAATGTCTTTCGATCAAGTGAGTGCCCCCGTCTGCTACCGGGATGTCAGCCAAGGCCTCGAAGCTAGCCGCAGGGTGCTCGTGGCACTCCCAGATAACGTGCTGCGTCGTCGCAAGGAGTGTTTCATGCTGTACAGTTGCCCCGGTGCGGGTCATCCTGAAATATGCGGTTCCTCAGGGCCGGCAGCGTGTTAGTGGCGGTACGGCGAACGAGAGTCCGGGCCTTGCGGCTCACATCTGCTGGCAAGGGGGGTATCATTCTGTTGTGCCTGTTGAAAAGGGAGGCCGTACTCCTCAGGTTGCGGAGTATGTTTTTTTCTCACCTGCTTGGCGAGCTTGGCTCTTTCAGTGAGGTCCGGTTGAGTGTGGTAGGGTTGCGAAGAATCGAAATGGGGCCCGCTATAGATGGTGGGTACGACTGGCGCGGAAGGTTTGCTCAGTGCTGCACGCGCCTCGTTATGGGCCCATTCGTTTCCCCGAATACCCGAGTGGGCGCGGTACTAGACAGAGTTCTATACCTTGTGATCACGTGTTATTTTTAGATTTTGTCTTGTGGCACAGATGCCAAATTGCTATTTTTATATGTGGCCTGGCATTTGTATGAATGTGTGATCTAGCTTCTTCACTTTTATGATTTTTACCAAAAGTGCTGTTTGTTATTTTTTTGATCAATGTCTTAAATTATGTTTTTTAATCTTTGTTTTTACGACACTGTTTACATAAACAACACCAATATGTGCTAGTATTCCTTCTTTGCAATATTATATTGTGCGTGTATACATTATCTCGTGTGTATATGTGTGTAGTCGTATCCACTATATCTTGTATCCGCATTTTTGCTGCTATTGTCGAAGTTCTACACGCGCGTGAGTACTGTTGCTGTTGGACGTTTTGCTCTCTTACCCTCACCTCCTCGCTTCGTTGGACCTTGATGCCCAGTCAGGCGCCACGGATCGCCTTTGTAGGCGCAAAGGTACAACATTTAAAAACGGTAATCGTACAGAGTACATACTATTTAGCTGAACATACTGTTAGAGCGAACAAGCGATCACCAGTTTTGTCAGTCTTTATTTTTGAAATACCAAGAGCTGTCATCCGAGTCTATCGTTGATACGAAAGAGCCTCGTTTGGATTCTTTATCGTCCCCGATAAAACTTGGCGGCGCTCGACGCAAATAGCTGAGGTATGATCAGTGAAATCGGGGAATTGCGCCGATGAAACCGTTGTTCCCGGTCTGACAGTGTCGCCCTTCTGTACCCGCTCGAAGAACTATACACTGCTCGCTTGGGTCAAGTGTGGTGGATTGGAATGCGCGGCGGGAAGTCGACTCGCCGCTCCGCATATTTTTGACGTCGCTGTCGCTGGTCGAACTGGATCGCGCGGGACACTTCAAGTTCGGCATATGGCAATTGTCTGTGTAGATGGTGATGTTCACTGAGTTCCCAGATGTCTGTCTGAGTGGTTGTGTCTCGGCATCGTTTGGCGATCGTTTCGTACGATGGAAACATATGATTTTCTTGTATCAGTGCCCCTTCAATGCCCACTCCTGTGGGAGACCGCTGACACCACACGTCGGGGTGGGTTATGTCGACCCACGCAGCCGACGCTGGTGGTGCTTCCTGGGCAGGAACGGGGCCGCTAGCAGCGTGCGGTGCTAGTAACCGACGTGTCCTCGTGGGTCCACTGGGCGGCAACGTGCCGCTCGTGCGCCTTCGTCATGACAGGCTCGTCGCTCTGGATGGTCGGCGTCCATGCGTCGTGGTAAGGGACCGTCAACTGTTAAAGGGGCGGGGGGGGGGGCGGGGTGTGCAACGATTACGAAGTTACGTTAAAAATTTGTGGAAGTTGCCCTCTGACACTTCTGAAGACTGAAGTAAGGAACAAAAAACCGATTTCGCCTGCGTGTCCTAGTTGTTGTGTAAAAAAGAAAGATAATATTGGCATTTCTGATACCCCTCAACTCACTCCCAATCTTCAGGGAAGACATGTACACGTTACTCAAAAAAGGTAATTAGGTTAAGTTAGTGAGTATTGGCCTCAAAAATAATTTCAGTAGAGTAGAAGTTACTCAAACGGAAAGTAATTGAGTAAATTACTAACTACCGTACCAAAGTAGCGAATTACTTTTGAAGTTACTGGTTATATTTTTTATAGTAACAAGAAAGTACATAAATGTTTTAATCCTTTAGCGAAATTCTGCTAGCCAAATATAAAGCGGCTTGTGTTTTCCCAGAAATGCTTTAATAGCTGGTTCTGCTTCTGCATGCCTAATTGTTTTGTAGTTTATGTTTGTTTTTTGTTCTTGATGTACTGCGAAGGTATAATTTCTCTTTCAAGGTTTAGCACTGCCTGAGCTTGATTTTGCAGACACTGTTTGATTGTTTACAGTGCTGCGTAAACTAATCTAAAAACTGCTGCATGAAGTAAAGTACAAAGTCAATTAGTGGTCATGTAGTTTAAGTATAGTAAATACACCGGGTCCAGTGTTCGTGCAGTAGAATACAATAAATACGACATACTTTTAACGTGAATTACAAACAGTCTTTAACACAATCTTTCATGATGCCCTTTCATACCCTACTTGTTTACTTTATTTTAACTGGCATGCATTGCTCTAGGGGCAATCGGGGAACATCCGATTTTTTTCCCCGCAAATGGCGGCAAATATTGGATAAAGTCAAGTCGCCACAGAGTAGTTGCTTTACTCTCGTTGGCGAACTATTCAACACAATACATTTATAAAGCACTTATTTGAATCGGTCTTATATCATCCATTACTTCGCTCAGAGAAATGACCAGATGACGTCTCGAAATACGATAGCGCGTTTTCACATGACGATACGCCATTTTTTGTTTCCAAATTTGGGGAATGTACTTTGAAGTCGGGAATTTTGCTCTCTTCAGAAATTACCAGAAAAAAATACTTTAGTAGAGTACAAGTACATGCTCAGCGAATGTACTTCAAGTAAAGTACAAGTGTCCTAAACCTACTTGAAACAGTACTTTAAGTACCATGTACTTCAAGTACTTCCAACTCAACTTCCTTTGCGTTTTTTCTTTTTTTTTTTTTTTGTAAAAACGGTTTTTGAATTTTGGAAAACCTTGTTACGTTTAGTTTTGGGAGGAAAGGCAACGCAAAAAGGTCACCTTCGCGTTGCCCTTTAGCACTCGATTCTTAGAGTACAGCACAAACCACGGGAGCAGCAGACTGGCTTTAGAGCGGGTGCTGCATCTTGTTGAGTCCTTTGAGTGAGGCTGCAGTGTGTACACCTCCTGTAGTGAGCGAGAGTTCCTACGTTCGGGAGAAGCGGGGTAAAGCTCTTTCTTGAAATGCGTCAAGTCTCCATGAGGTTCGGGACACGAAGAAACGCCAGTTTTCCGCGCTAATCTCGCATTTACTGGGCCTCACTCGCGGCATGTCTGTCCGCTCCCCGAGCCTCGCAGCAGGATTGTTGCAGTGGGGACTTGTAAAACGTTTAGAGAATTTCGAACCCTCCAAACCACTTCCCCCCCCCTACCCCACCCCTGCCTACACCACATGCTGCCCCCTTTTTGCGAATATCAGCTGATCTTCCAACAACCCATCTATTTTTGTGCAGGAATGTTTGATGACCAGCAAACCTGCAACTAAAATTTAGAAGTAATTTGTAATTTGAGTAGGAGTTACTGGGAAAAAGTAATTAAAGTAAACTACTAATTACCGAAATAAAATTGCAATTAAAAGTTACTAAACTACTCAGAAAAGTAGTTAGACTACAGTAAGTTGAGTAGAGTAGTTGAACTACGTACAAGTCTTCTGCAGGGTCACACCTGGTCGCACTCCCAGTGACGTAATTCGGGGTGTCGTGTAGGTTCCCGTATGCTCTCTTGGAGGACGCTTCCTCTCCCTCTCTCTGCTGACATTAGCGGGCGCTATGCTGCAGCTTAGAGCCGAGCGAGGTCACGTAAGCTTCTCGCCGTTGTTCCTTCGGCTGCCACTCGCGGCTGCAGGTGGGGGTAAAAGCTCGACCTTTGCTTTGCGGTTATGCGGCAAAATCACGACGGTTTTTTAATGAAGGAGGTGTTTTCTCTATCCTCCGGGACACGACAAACAACGTAAAGATGACGAGATGCAAATTCTTTTAATCTTAAAATCTTATTCTGTTGTTGGTACCCAACAACCGAGTAAGCTGGGCAGACACGAGTGGTTCAGCTACATCCTCGAGCTAGTTGAGATTTCCATGAGCGTATAGACCATTCCATTTAGCGCTCTCTGGGCGGCACAATTTTGTTCGACAGCAGCGCCCTCTCCATACATCCGGGAAATCCAGCGGGTTTGGTGGGGTAAAACGAGAGAGAGGGCACGTGCCCGACTCCGCTAGTAGCCGACAAACCGGGAGGCTGCCATTCTCCATTTTTGGGCTGTAGCGGCGGGCTGTACGGAACATCGAACTCTCGCTCGTAGCTGCCGTTGTGAAGTGGTTCGCGTTCTTAGAATAGTTATGGCTACTCCAAAATCAGCCTATAGCTCTCTGTTGTTCTATTTCGGTAAATTTATTTATTATTTATTCAAAATACCCCTAAAGGCCCTCTGTATGAGGGTATTACATAGGGGGGGGGGGGGCAAGTAAATATAAGTACACAGATAAAACACAAATTATACAAAAGACAATATGAGTACAAGGAATAAAAAAAGAACCTTAAGTATTAGTATAACTACGCACTAGCTCTTGGAAGTTAGACATATCTAGTTCAGTTGCAATGTGAGCCGGTAGGTTATTCCAGTCGATTATGGTCCGTGGTATGAATGATCGTGCGTAACTAGATGAGTGGCATGTGATGCGCGCTACCTTGAATGAATGATCGCGACGTGGAAAAATAATGGGTGGTGTTTTAAAAAAATCGTCGTGAAGCGGTGCATGGTGATAGAGCTTGTGAAATAATGACAGACGGGCATGTTTACGGCGGCGTGATAGGTCATGCAACTCAGCTTGATTTTTTAATGCGGTGACACTGGAAAATGGAGAGTAGTCAGAGAAAATGAAACGCGCAGCACGGTTTTGCAGCGACTCGATGTTACTTATAATGTAGGCTTGATCAGGATCCCATATGGCAGAAGCATATTCAATTTTGGGGCGGATTAGAGTGATATAAGCAAGTTTACGTAAGTGAGCGGGTGCTTGTTTAAGATTGTGCTTTATGAATCCAAGGGAACGGTTAGCAGAAGCAAGGGTGACATCAATGTGGTAGTGCCAGGACAAATCAGACTGAAAGTGGACACCCAGGTACTTATAGGTAGATGTAAGTTCAACAGTATTGTTATTCAGAAGGTAAGAAGTTGGAGTCTGAGAGGAGCTTTTGGTAAACGACATATGTTTTGTTTTGTTGTGGTTGAGGGTCATTAGCCACGAAGAACACCACGTGGCTAACTGGTCCAGGTCTGATTGGAGAGCTTGGCGATCGGTGTTAGAAGAGATGTTACGGTAGATGACACAGTCGTCAGCAAAAAGCGGACATGAGATGAAACGCAAGTGGGTAGGTCATTAATGTATATGAGAAAAAGTAATGGGCCCAGCACGCACGCACGTAAATGATCAACTAGCATATCTTTTTCCCGTTACTCAATAGCAGTTGAGTCAGCCGGTAGTACTACCCTCAACTACTGCGTGTATTGCGGCAGGAGAGCACGTTTTTATTTATTATTTCAGACTTCCACTCATGGTCGCTAAAGGCCTACACCAGTACGAACTTTGTATCGTAATAAAGGTACAGTAACCGGATTTACTTTTCGCCGGAGAGACCGGCCAATCTGACACAGTTTTCCTTATTTTTTCTTATTTGCACGCAGGTAACAGCCCAATTGGACCCTGTTAGTCTTTTAATCTAGCATAGTATTACACGATAACAAGGCATACCAAAATCTGCGCATCTGCGCTTGAAATTTCCAAAATGACGCGATTTTAACCAGAGTTTGCACGCCAGCTGGATGCTAACTACAGCCCACTCGGCGGAGACGACATGCGGGGTGAGAGGGGAGGGCATTTTTTTCCAATCTATTACCCTCTCTGCTATGACCCTAATGGAACGGTCTATAAACCAACTCATGTTTACAAACAAACCGGAGCGCCCGGAGCGCCCCTAGCGGACGCCACCGGCGCCGCGCATGCGCGATGGGAGTGTGGGCAACAAGCTCGCCGTCGCCCATAAACAAACCATTGAAATGCGATGTTATCGGCGTCGGTGTGAGTCCCCCTGCCCTTTATCGCTTTCGAATTGTTGATTTTACGTCTTCCTGACAATGTCTGACTACATGAGCGGCGTCAGCGAAATCAACGAAGCTCGTTACACCGCAAAACTTCGCGTGAATAATCTCACATGCGGCGATTCATTCCGCGTGGACGCCGCAGAATGTACGCTAAAGCCTGATTCACATGATGAGATTTCGCTCGCAATTTTCAGTCGCGACGTCGCTCGGGCTGCAAAAGCGTGAACCGCAGCTGAGATGGTCGACGTCGATACTGAAAATCGCAAGCAGAATCGGACGAAGTGAATCAGGCATAACAAGTCGGTGATGGCCGCTGGTAACAATAATCAACATCTCCTTGTATCTACTGTTTACGTCGAGCCTGCTTACCAACCTTCAAACTTAAGTCTTTTGAGGCCTGCACTTACTTCTTAACGCAAGTACCGGGCCAACATTTGGTCTACGGGCCGGTGTCGTCTAAAAGAGCAGACGACAAGCAGAAGCGTTTGCAAAGAGCAGACGACAGTTCGAACGACCAGACGGCCGTTCGAACTTCAAGACGCACTGAACGTAGTCCGCAGGTGGGCCGTACAACTTGAGGGTTTTCCGGCGTTCATGTTGGAACAAAACAAATAAATCTGATGACCACAAGTATCCGTGAATTCAACCCAAAGTGCTTCCCGCCCAAGCAATTGTGGTCCGGCGGCGGCTGGTTTACCACATATCCAAGTTCTCGGACGAACCGAGAACATGAAAACTGATCTTCAAACCTTTCTCGACTCTTTTGGCACAGCCCCAGTCGCGGCGGTTTGACGAAAAGGCATGTTTTCGTCAGGTTCCTTTCAAAACAACGCAGGAATACACGCCTCACATGGGGCCTTCCGCCCACAGCCCCAGACCGGAAGTGCGACCGACGCGCCACCACCGCGCCGTGACGTAACAGAGATGAGTTCGTGTATAGGTTCGGCAGCGAGGTGTGCTTGGGAAGGCCGGTAATAAGCCGTATCGCCTCCTTGTTAAGGTTCTCGACGGTGTCGTGTTGGCGTTGTGTTAGGCAGAAATAGTTCTAGCCGAAAAGCACCTTTGATGAGGCGATGGACTGGACGAGCTGTCTGGTATCTTTCTCGCCTGTGCCCCACTTGCGGTTCAGGACTCGTCGTATCAAGTGAACGATTTGGGTGCTTTTTTTTCTGTCCCTACTTAGCCATGTCCCGGCTCTGCCGTCCTCGTGTATGAATAGCCCGAGAATGCGCACAGTTCGCTCTCGCCTGATAGCAGTGTTGTTTAGTGTCAAGTTGTAAAGGAAGCGCATTTCATTGGTGAGGTGTTGGGGGCCAGAGAATACCACGACGTATTAAGTCTTCTCCGGAGAAGCGGTCATATTAACGTAGTCTAGAGAAGACTGAACAGCGTCGAGGCCACAATGTAGTGTATGTTCTTGTTCCCTGACGCTGCTTATCGTGGACCAGAGAGTTATGTCACCTGCATAGATGGCAAAACGCAGATTCGAAATTGAGGCGAGAGGCGAGCCATAACCATATTAAAATGGGTAAATGAGATCACTGCTCCTTGAGGCACTCCGACGTCGTTGCATTCTAATCCTTCTGGCATCTTGGTATCTTCTTTTGTTGTTAAGGGGTAAAACAAAAAGTGTCCAACGTTGGTGCAACATAGGCGAGTGACTCACGGGCATACAGAGCGTTTTATTTTTTTATGCACAAAACTCAATAACTTTAACTTCTCAAAATATGCAGGGTGTTTTTTTTAAGCTTAACAGATTTGTTTAAAAAAAGGTGTGAAAGTTACACTTATGCGGTTTGTTCAGGTGCGTTATACGGCCAGGGGTACATAGTATATGGGGCTAATCCTAACGATCAGTCGGCTAATTAATTAATATTTGTTAATTAACTTTTTAATTAGTGAAAATAGTCGTATGGTTCAAATTACAACATTCCTTAGCGTCGTCCAGAACCCCTAAATCAGTAATTTTTAAAAATGCTTTGAGGCGTGAGAAGCGCAGTAGTGCACTAAAGTTGCCACTCGTGGAGCAGGTACAAGGCTGGGGCTAGATAAGACATGAGAGACTTAAAATGTGCCCGGCCGCCTTACCTCAACCGCTAGCCTTGTACCTACTTCACAGAGTCGTAACTTGAGTGCTCTACTACGCTTCTCACGCGCTCAAAGTCTTTCTGAAAATGACTGATTTAGTGGTTTTCGATAACGCTGAGTAAGTTTTTAATTTAAACCATATGTCAATTTTCACTAATTAAAAAATAATTAGCGAATTTTAACTAATTAGCCGACTGATTATTATGATTAGCCGCCTATACTATGTCTCCTTGGCCGTATAACTCACCTGAGCAAACCGCATAGTGTAGCTTTCACAGCTTTTTTAAACAAATATGTTAAGCTTAAAATCAACATCCTGTATAATTGATTACTTGTAATGGATTACAGAAAAATAGTAATTAAAAGACAGTGATTGTTACCGCAGAACAATGTAGTTGAAACGTTAAAAAGTTACAATAAAATGTAATTGATCACAAGTAATCAGTTGTAACTCGTTACGTTCAAGTCTGCCTTATACTGTTGTTTAACACAAAAAAATAGGGTACCCCCGACCTTAGCGGCCCTCTACGGATATTTTGATGCGAAAGCATTAGCTGTCCCATGCAACGAACCGACGTCATCAGCTTTTGAAGCCGCGCCAAATGGCACCTTCCCCTGTCCCAATGAAGCGAAGCCTGTCGCCTGTAGCAGAAATCTGATGGATAGGCTTCCAAGGGCTAGCGCGCATCATAGGTTCAAGGAACAAGGCTGCCCTTCGCTCTCACGCGGAGTAGTTCCAAAAAGCGCCACCAGAGAACCCCTCTCAATGGCGGCGCAGCGCACGCAGTGGCCCGGCCGCCAGAAAGAGGGAGCAGCTGGCTGCAGAGCCCGCACGGGCAAACCCCGGAGAGGCTGCACGGCCGAGCTCAGCACGTCGTGACCACTTCACGAGAGCGCGCACTCGGCCGTCGGCCGCTACCTCGGAAGTAGCGAAACGGCCGGCGCCAACACTTTGCTGGTCTTGGATCCGGAATCGTGGAAGCTAGCGGACTTCTTCTGCTCGTTGAGCGACCGCCTGGGCGTCGTCACTTCCATCGCCAGCTGGCTCGTGCGGTAGCATGGCGTCAAGCACCGTGGTCACTTTGCGACCATGCACCAGATGGAAAGGTGTAATACCAGTTTTGTCTTGAACCGCTGTGATGTAGGCGAACGTGACATACGGCAGGGCCTCGCCCCACGTCTTGTGTTCCACGTCGACGTACATCGACACCATGTCGGCGACGGTTTTGTTTAGGAGTTTCTTCAGCCTATTAGTTTGACGATGGTACGCTGTGGTTCGCCGCTAGTTGGTGTTGCTGAGACGGAGGGTCTCTTGCGTCAGCTGTAATCAGAACTTCGGGGCGCCGTGCCGTAGGACGAATGACTCGATGAAACACTTGGCCCCTTCCACATCAGTCTCTGATGGAAGGGCTTTCGTTTCAATGTACCGCGTGAGATAATCTGTGGCGACGATTATCCAGCGTTTTCCCGACGCTGATGGTAGAAAGGGGCCAAGCAAACCCATTCCGATCTGCCGGACGGGGGAGCAATGGGATGCAGAAGTTCTGACGGCTTCATCAGTGGTTTTTTGCGTCGCTGACACTCATGGCATGATGGAGTGTAGAGGTGAACGTTATTCGGTAGCCTCGGCCGGTAGTATACTTCCGAATCCTGGCAAACGTCCTGTTGTAGCCACGGTGACCAGCCGTCGGGTCGTCATGACAGGCCTTTACAAGTCCTGCACGAAGACTGGTAGGTATTTCCAGTAGCCATTCTGGGTTGCTGGTCCCGAAATTCTTTTTGAAGAGAACACCCCGTCGAATGGCGAAGCTTGACAAGCCTCGGGAGAAAATTCGGGGGACGGCACTTCCTTCACCTTCAACGTGACCTTCGTCACGCTGAAGTCCTGCCATTCAACTACATTGACTGCGCCGAGAAAACCTTTGTCCTCCTTGTCGTCGGTTCTGGCAGGTGGAGACTCGACAGGGCTTTCGACAGGCAGTCGGCGTCACTGAGTCTGCGGCCGGATTTGTATGTAATGGTTCTGTCGAATTTTTCCAGTCGGAGACTGCAACGGGCGAGGCGAACAGAGGTGTATTTTAGGTTCGCGAACCAGCACAGCGAGTGGTGATCTGTGACCACGCAGAATGGACTGCCATACAAGTACAAGCGAAACCTCGTTATCAGACTACAGCAAGGCATTCTTTTTCTGACGTTAAGTAGTTGCACTCCTCCTTAGACAGCGTCCAACTTGCGTAAGCAGTCACTCGCTTTGTACCATCCTGCCGTTGAACCAGTATGCGCCAAGTCCGGTATTACTTGCGTCGGTGTGGATTTCCGTTTCTACGAAGTGGTCGATATTGTCAAGGATCGATCGGTAGTGTCTGGAGTCTCCGCTTGAGCTCACCAAATGTCCGCTGTTGTTAAACTCTCTATTAGAACTTCACAGCGTCCTTTGTGAGATGCAGGAGTGGAGCAGACAGCTTGGCGAAATCTTGAACAAAGCGCCGATAGTATGCACAGAGTCACAGGAATCTTCTAACGGCCTTCTTGTCCGACGGCGGTGAAAATGCGGCTACGGCGCGCGTCTTCTTGGGTTCACAGCGAACACATTCGTTGTTCTCGACGTGGCCTAAGAACTTCACTTCGTCATAAGCAAAACGGCATTTCGTCCGCTTAAGGGCGACTCCAGCGGTCTTGATCGCTTGTAGTACGTCTCGAAGACGTCTCAGGTGCTAGTCGTAATCTCGTGAAAACACAACGACGTTGTCTAGGTAGACAAGACAGCTCTGCCATTTCAGACCTGCTAGCACGGTGTCCATGACACGCTGAAAGGTTGCGGGTGTTGTACAAAGTCCAAAAGGCAACACTTTAAACTCGTACGATTTGTCGGGCGTGACAAAGGCCGTCTTTTCATGGCCTCGCTCATCGACTTCGATCTGCCAATAGCTACGGTTGAGGTCCATCGACAAAATATCGGGTGTGGCGCAGCGGGTCCAGGGTGTCGTCCATTAGGGGCAGCGGATAGACGTCCTTCTTCGTCACGGCGTTTAGTCGACGATAGTCTACGCAAAAATCTTAGAGTCCCATCTTTCTTGTTTACCAGGACGACCGGCGACGATCAAGGACTACTTGAAGGCTGGATGATGTCGTCATTGAGCATTTCTTGTACTTGTGCTTGGATTACCTTCCATTCTTTTAATGACACTAGGTACGGCGACTGGTGCACAAGGAGCGCGTCGTCGTCGGTAACAATGCGTTGCTTTGCTACCACCGTTTGTCATACCCTTGAGGAGGCAACAAACACTCGGTGAACTCGCCGGGGAGGTCAAGCAGGCGCCGTCGTTCTGTAGCGGGAAGCTTCGGATCGATGTTCAGTTCCGAGAGTGGCGTTCTCTGGAGCTGCGGTGAAGACGATTTTTCCGAGAGTGCAGTGATGGCGGCTTTGTCCTGAAGTCCCTCAATGTGGCTTAAGGCGGTCCATTTACTGAGGTGCTGTGGCTCTTGTCGGAAGTTTGTAACGAGGATTGTGGCGCGCCCGTCTTGAAGCTCAGTTACACCACTTGCGACTCCGAGTCCGCTTCCGATAGAAGCAACTGGACGCTGCCCTTGAGGAGAACTTCTACGCAGGAGGCTTCATTGGTCCCGCCATGTACAAAAACACTTGACCGCGGCGGCAGGCTTACGTGGTCGGGAAGGACATGGGCCACAGATAACGTCGTTTTTGTTTCCTCCGGTGGTGGGACAGGTTTCTGTAACATCAACCAGTTCGCTCCAAGATCAATGACAGCGCCGTACTCGCACAAGAAGTCCATTCCCAGGATAACATCCCTCGCGCTGTCCTGAAGAACGACGAACTTCACACGACATGCTTCGCCATGAATCCTGACGCAAGCGGTGCGTCTTCCGACGAGTGTGATGAGGTGTCCTCCAGCGGCTCGCATCTGCGGGCCATCCCACGGTGTCGTAACTTTCCGAAGGTGGCGAGAGAGCTTCTCAATCAGAACCGAGTAGTGTGCTCCGGTGTCGATGAGTGCCGTCGCGTCGTGGCCATTGATAATTATGTTAAGGTTGTTCGGCACCGTCGCAGAAGCGTTCTTCCGTGGCGTTTCTTCGTTAGAGTGGGAGCCCTCCAATGTTTGGAGAGGATCTTTACTTCGTCAGTGAAGGGCAACTCCGCCTCCTTGGGCTACCGCGCTTTGCTGGACGTGGGGGGGGGGGGGACGGCTAACGAGATCCTCGGGGTGCAGCCGGCATCGGGGACGGCGATCGGCGCAGTGTACGCGCCCCGATGTCTCTCGGCCGTTCAACAAAGCGGGGCCGAGGGCCGTTTGTGCGAACCCGCGCAGGCCTATATCTGGCGGATGCTGCACTCTCGGTAGACGTGGCCGGCTTCTTTGCAGTGGTAGCAGAGAGGGCGTCGGTCGGCCGTTCGCTACACGTCGGTCTTCTGGGGTGCACGGGGCTTCTGGTGGGCGTATTAGACTTGGTCGTCGTGGCGTCGGGCATACCGCTGCGCTGAAGACTCATGTTGAGGCGGAGCGGCATATGGCCGAGGCAGTGACAATGGCGGTCGGGCCATTGCGGCGTACGACAACGTTGGTTCCTCTGTAGTGGCCACGCTGTCTGCAGCCTTCGGTTCGAAGGCTCGCTGTACTTCTTCCCGAACCACCTCGGCGATGGAGAGCGAGGCCGGGCGTCCAGCAGTGGGCAGCAGCTCCTTTTCCTCTCCCCGTACAACGTCGTAATCTCCAGAATTCCAGTCAAGCTGGACCAGAATTCCGTGGTCCAATCCCGAAGTCGAGGGGCAGCCACGCTGAGGTGCCAGTGGTAGGGGGTTGCTCTTTAAAAGATAGCACGCTCCATGTTCGTCACCTTGGTGACGAATCCTTGAACGGTCGTCGGTGGGTTGAGTACGAGTCCGCCGAAGATGTCGTCCTTCACGCCGTGCGTCAGAATACGCAACTTCTTTTCCTCTGTGGCCTAAGGGTCGGCGCGGTAGCTCAGACGCAGGACGTCTTCCACGAAGCTCGTGACGCTCTCATTCGGGCTCTGGTTCCTCTATTGCAGCCGATCTTCGGCCCACTCTCTTCACTGAGGACTGGTGAACGTACGCGTCAGCTCGTTCTTGCAAAGGTCCCACGAAGTCAGGGATGCTTCGCAGTTTTCGAACCAGCACCTTCAGTTTTTTCAAGCGAGAAATAGGGGTTCTGGAGGCGCTGCTTGTCACTCCACCCGTTGTGGCGAGCCACGCGATCGTACTGGTTGATCCAGTCTTCGACAGCCTCGTAGATCTCGCCGAGAAAGCGGGTAGGTGTCCGTAGAGCGACAGGTAAGACGACGACGGCCGGGGTGGTCATCGTCGAGATCTTCTTCTTCCGGTTCTCGGCCAAGAGACCGAATTCGGGGGGCTGACCTCTGATACGACGGCTTGCTCGTGCGTCTGCTCCCTCCTCGAAAAGTCTTCTTTCGCTCGGGAGCGTGCTAGCAGACTTTCACTGCAGGCCCTCGGAGGGGTACGCTGCATGGGTTGTACCCCAAACCTCCACTAATATGTTACAAATGACAAATAATGAGGTGGCGAATAACAGGACGAACTAAACATTTAATGGAGCGAACTTGTGCCTAAAACAAAATAAAAAAAGGTTAGCGTCGCAGTCGTCAATGGCGGCGTAACCGCAGGATCGAACGCTGAGGCAAGACTGACCGCGGCTCGCCACGCGGAGCCCCTTCTGTACGCGCGTGGGCTTCTGGGACAATCCGCGTAGGCTATTTGGAGCGTAGATCATTCTGACTTCGAACAAGCAACATATACTTCTCCGAATTCACCAGAACGCGACAATTAGAAAAATAACAAAAAGGTGACTCTTCCACTAGGCATTGAACCTCGGCTCTTTGCGGGAGCCAAACACAATAATTGTTCGGCCACGGGCGTGCCGCCTACTCGACCAGCTACGCGCGCAGGGGGAAGGTAATTAATGCTTGCCTGACAGTCGGCATTCAAACAAGTGTGTGACGAACGAAAACAACACAACGTGACGTCGCTCGCAAGGTGACGGGGAACTTTCATAATTCGATGGGAATAACACCCAGTAATTACCAACCGCGCGAGTGAATCACGTGGAACGCGGCTGAACAAAAGCGACAATGGACCCATTGTCCTTGGTCGAGAAACAACTAAGCGTGTCCAGGAAAAGCCTTTTACTTCAGATCGCATTTTTCACGCGCTCGCACCACCGTTCCTTTAAAACTGCTTGTAGTTTGGTTTGAGAAAGTGCAATCGTCGGAGGCAGTCGGTGTGTGTTGCCTTCTTGACGGAACTGCTTTGAGTGAGAAGCCGAACTGCACAATTCGGTGGCCACAGAATGGGCGTACACGTGCTGCCGACGTCTTCATACCTCGTCTCCCTGTTCGTCGGAAACGCGACATGGATTTTAGGACTACTTTTGTGCGCCGGATTCGTTGTTCCATTCGTTCAGTGGTTCCGAGTGTGGAAGGCCCTGAGGCCCCTACCGGGACCGTGGGACGCCGTGCCCTTCTGGTTTATCTTGGGCTGCTTCAAGTCCGTCATACAAGAGAACAAAGCCAACAAGCACGCCACAGCATGTGAGTAAGAGCTTGTCGTAGTAGCGTGTCTGCGCGTTCTTGTTTATTTTCTTCCATACGCTTTTCTTGCGTGTGCGTGTATGCGCGTGCGCGCGCTTGTTTCTGTGTGTGTGTTTGTGTTGTTATTGCTGCGCGAGCACACAGGATCTTGTGAAATCATATTCTAAAGAAAGCGTCATTAAACAAAATCGCATTATGTCGTGCCAAAAAAAGAAAATACACGCTATGTTCTTTTTTTTATAATAAAATAAACATTTAAGGTAGCATGCAACGGAGGAAAAATTATACTATTGTGACCTTAGCGCAAAATTTTCTTCCTATTTACCAACAAGTATATCAGTACACCTTTTTTTATTAAATGGCCCTTTTTTTTAATGACGAGAACATGAACTAAGCGTACCTGCAGGTGCAACATATATGTTTTGGAGTGGGCCCTCACAGCAGGGCACCCGCAGAGTGAAAGTGCGAGGCAAAACTCTCATATTCCTCACCATGTGTCCCAGGTAGCATTCTTTCGGCCCCGCTTCATACATTCGTAAATTATTGACCTCCTGCGTAAGTGGGATTTAATTAAATGATAGCCCCGTTTGGCAGCCATTTACTTGTCACAATTTTAATGTTCAGAAAGAATAAAGGTCAAAACACATTTATATACATCGTGTTTCAAGGAACGCTGGCTAAATGGTTAAATACGTTTTGTGTGTTTATACAGCAGGAAGTTAGTCAGCCCCAATGGGTGTCTCAGTTGTCTGGTGTCTCAGTTGTAGAGGAGAAATTTAGCCAGTGCAGTACAACCGTGCACCACGCTGTAGTGATACACGATCACACGTCGGTCTTATTCAGGTCGAAACGCGCAGAGGTGGGGGTTAAACCTAGGATAGAGCACGATGAGCAGCAGCGACTGGTTGGACAAGCCCGCCGAATCTGGGGGCCAGTGGTGCCTTAGTCTAGGGGCACCGACCAGGGACCGCAAGGTCCTTTCACTTGTCGAATACATTCGGCGACAACTTTTCTTGGCATTTGCCAGGAGAAGAGGAGAGCGTGCGCTCAGCATAAATCAGCGCTCGAAAGGGGAGAGGGCACGCGTGCCCGTACCTTTGACTGCATTGCCAAGAAAGCTTGTCGCCGAGTATAGTAAAGTTTACGATGATGATGATGGATTCTGCAGCGCTAGCTTTCACTCCTCGCGCTCCGAGCTGCGGTGCCCTAAAACACAAGGTCATAGATCCCTGCCAAAACTTCGAATCGTTCAAGCAAAAAGTTGAAGTTAATTGGTTTTTGTTTAGGAGCTTTTCGTTGTCAAATGAATAATGTTAAAAAATTGGTCTCCTAATTAGTTTCGAGTTTATAACTTTAATTAATGAAGTGATGGGTATACTTTCAGCTAGAAAATTGCTGGGCATCGTCAAAAAGCGCAAGATCAACTCACTACAAAAAGACGTAGAATACAAACAAAATTTACGACGTAAATATACAATATATATATATATATAATATATATATATATATATATATATATATATATATTATCTTATATAATATATGTATATATATATATATATGTATATATATATATATATATACGCTCAGTTTAAATGCGCATCAGGCCTCGGGTTTCTATCGTAGCACATGTTTGCGCCAGCGGTCCCGCCTCCAGTGATCAAAGTGCGCAACTTCCGTGTGCTGCCAAATATTCTTCGTACGATGGAGGTGAGTACGAGGTTCAAAAGCGTATCCTTGCAATGTCACCCGAGCAGCACAGCGATTGATTTGCAGCAGTGTTGGAGGTAACGCGTTACTAGTAACGACGTTACTGGTAACGCGTTACATTTTTCGCTAACGCAGTAACGTACTCGTTAGTATTCTGAATGAGTAACGAGGTAAAGTATTTTCGTTACCTTTTATGGTATCGGCTATCAAATTACGTTACTCGTTACTCGTTACTTTTGACCAAAACTGGTGAAATACGTTAGGTATTTGGGAAAAGGTCACGACGCCTGATCTAGCGTTTAGATTACCAATCTTGTGCATAAAACTGGACACGTTAGGGGAACTAAATTTCGGTCACTAAGCTCGATGGAAGATCTAGCCTCTCTGCTCGAGGGGCAACTACTTGCGCTCGAGCACGCAATTCCCAGGCAATGCCGTATCAATTGCTGCTAAGACCTCTGAAACTTCGATTTCTAAAACGGTGGTTTCCACTTATCAGTCCATCTATTCACCCATTCATCTCAAAATCCTGCACAAGCTTATCGCTGAACGGAACCAGCATCCGTCAAAGTAAACTTAAAAAAAAAAAAACATTTCTGACCAAAAAAGACTTCCGTTAAAAGGCGACACTATCTCGCTTCTCGAAGGCGAAAAAACCTTCGGCTACCAGTTAATTCCGTTAATCCTCCTTTCTCTTTCTTTTTTTTTCATAGTGTCACTCACTTACGAGGTTTGAACGAACTAGGAGCCTTCATGAAGGCACTCTAGAACGAACGACTGCGTTACAGACCCTCCGTCCCCCACTCTCTTCCCCCTCTGCTTTGTTCATCAGAGGTGGACATCAGGGGAGGGGGAGACATCCGTTTAAAACAGTGGACAACGATACTTCGTTTCAGCTTCCGTCCGAGCGCAGTCAAAGCTACGTGTGGCCGGAGCCAATCACACGCCGGCAATAGGTCGCGCGATCTCGCCTGCACTTTTGTATCACTCCGCTGCGCCGCTGGTCGTCGGCGCCGCCCGAGCTCGCCGAGTATTTCGTCTGCTACGGGTGTATCAACGGTATCGTCTGCTACAGGTCTAAAAAGTGCCCTTTCACGTTCTGAAATTTAGTCACAGGGGCTGTCAGTACGTAGGCTGGCCGCTGGCGTATGTGTCCGAGCTTTCCACCTGTCCGGCATTTCGGCGTAGTTTCGAGATGTAATTACACATTGCAAGGTGCCCGATGACCCGGCCGTTGATGTTTCCTTGTATTGTCTGGATATACCAGGGCTCGAGGCGCAGTCCTTTCTACCAGCTTCTTGGCGTACAATGTGATCGGCAGGTAAAGGGGTGCCCTGATTTCGCCGCGTATCAGTGAATTGTAGTGGCCCGGAAGCTTTTCCTGTTTACAACGCATTCGCGGTACGACGCGGCCGGAGTCTCCCGCCGAATTTGAAAGTAGACATTCATCACGACCTCTCGCGCCTGACGCCCAAACGTGCCTTTGCCAAAGGACGTTTTGAAGCGAATCGGTGAGGAAAGCAGCGAAGCACATGATTCGGCCATTACGAGAACGAAATCGCACAGAAAAACCGAGCGCTGCAGCCGTGTTGCCAGCGGATGTACGTGTTTTCACCAAACCACATGAATATACATATATTAATAAAAACATAAACTTAAAACATTTAATTCCTTTAGTTGCAAATCATTCTCAGCAGTACATATCCGGAATATTGTGCAATGTTTACGCACAAAACAGTTATTTAAAAAAAAAAACTTTTGTGGACTACTTTGTGGTGCGTAGGAATGCTCTTCCCGAAGTTGCGAACCGTCCCTCAGCCTTTGGCTGCGCTCGGACGGAAACATATGTACTCGAACATATGTAACGTATGTTACATATGTACTCGAACATTTGTACTCGAACACAAAAGTAACGTAAAAGTAACGTAAAAGTAACGTTCGTTATTTTATGAAAAGTAACGGTAACAGTATATCGTTACGTTTGTAAAAGTAACGTAGCTCAATAACGCGTTAATTTTTACTAAACTAACGAGTAACGCTATTTCGTTACTTTTTTCCGGTAACGGGCACAACACTGATTTCATGTGATCGTCACGTCTTCCATTTTTTCGATGGAGGCGAGGCGGTGACTGTGCGCTTTGGCTAAGAGGAGCAGGACTGCTGTAGCAGAGATGCGTTCTGGTTGGAAACCGAACGCCGTAAAATGCTGCGCCTGCCTTGTACTTCTATAAAGTTCTCTGTGCTAGAAGTTTTTGATGTTGTTCACAAAGTTTCTAATTGAAACTATAGATGTTTTTTCTGTTTCCTGTCGTTCTCAGTAACGTAGTTTCGTATCTGGAATGCGAGACGAAAAAATAATAAAACATTTTAACCTGAAATATGCGATAAAATATAGCTGAGGGAAAACAAGAATGAGTGATAATCACGCATTTTTCGTAAACCACCTTGCAGCGGCGTGGAGAGATCAAAACGATGTTTTACCGCATATCAGAAGTGACGACATTCAAGATGGCTGCGCCCTTGTGAAAAAGGGTGTATAGGGAGTATTTACTGGCGGTCATAAATCTTTGCGCGACTACCCAGCGTGTACTGATGGCGACCTACCACATTTATTTTCTAAAGTGCAATCCACACTTTCAAGATTGCTGGTCTTAGCAGCCCATTAATCTGAGCTCTCGTCCGAGCATGCGCTCTAAACAACTCTTTCAAATATGGCGTCCAGTGAATACCCCTATACCTATAAACTTACTAATTAGAAGTGAATGACTCGAAAGTAGTTAGTAAATGAATTACACCGAATGCCATTAGTTTTCTAGAATACGTTCTTCGGCAAAGAGCAATACGACATTAGGTTTTCTTCTTTCTTTTACTTTTTTCGTGCGATGCATGCTTTTTGCAAGACCTTGCAGTAGACACGAGATTCTGGACAAATATCGAACAGCATAGCGTCTTATATTCGTTATGTTGACCTTAGTGGTATGCGTATGTTCTTTTTACTTAGGGATATTCAGCAAAATATGCTCCCTGTGCCAGCAGTATACGGGTAGGCTCTTCAAGGTATACGTTGGCATGACTCCCATCGTCGTTCTGCAGACCCCTGATGCGGTAGAGGTAAAACAAAAAGATTTTGTTTTTTTCCAAGCATAGTTGGTGACAGGCTAAGAATTCAGCATAAACTTCGCCTCTTGCACTCGCCCGTAGCCTTTCACTGGGCTTTGACTGCGCGTGCGCCCAAGTGTTATCAAGAGCAGAAAACTCAAACTGGAGAAGGAATCTTTCCTGAATTCTTAAACCTGTCACTGACTACAGCATTCTTAAGTGTGACGGTTCAATTTCTTGTAATATTCATCTTAATCATTTCACAGGCGCTACTCACAAGCAGCGTCAACCACGGAAAGCCGTTCCTGTATCATTTCATCGCGCCGTGGTTGGGACCACTCAACATTCTGGTGGCGTGAGTAACACGACAGTCACATTTAACTGAAGAGAGATCCGTAAAGTCACGTGCACGGGAAAATCTTGGGAATCAATGTGTTTCTCTCAAATAAATGACACGGTAAGATCAAGATAGGAAGCAGCGCTCAGTGCGAAACTCGCCGGGGATTATGCGACGTTCAATGTTGAGTTGCCAGTTCATCGGGACAAAAACGTTCCAGACTTTCTTGTACGTGAACGCCTCGGCGCATGTACTAAAATGGGAATTTAAACTGAACAACAAACATCGTAATTTCCCGGGAATCTTTAAAATGACAGTCATAAAATATCAATACGCAGTAATTAAATTTTGAGACGCGTATAGTCTTTTGCATTGAATCTTACGGGCCACATTCACAAAATTATAAATTTCTGTTTTTCTTGACAAATGATCGTAATATTCCCGAGGACTGTATTGACCTAGGAATCATAGAATGCAAATCGATTAAAATTTTGATATTTCTTTGAAAACTCTTTATTCCACGGATTGTCCCCGAAACTTGGCCACGATAGCCTCAGGGCTGAGACTCGGGGAAAATCATATCACAAAAAGTAGTATATATAATCTGGCATTGTTTTCTGTGTTACTAACGCTTATTCTTGCATTGGTATAACTTTATTCTGATAAAGGCAAAAAAAAAAAAAAAACCAGGGCAGTTCGCCCGGTAGCGGCTTGCATTAAAACAATGAAACAGGAAAAGGGGAAAAAGGAAGATCAGCACAGCAAACAGGCGTGGCGTTTCTACATGCTTTCCTTGCTATTTTTACAGCGGAGCTGTTAAGGTCTAGTTTCCCCAGGATCGTGCCTCCTGCAAGGAAATAGAACACACCGAACTCTGGACACCTACCGCCATCTATGAGCGATGGCGGCAAGCCACGTATCTGTTTGCCGCCGTCGCTCATAGATGGCAACAGCCTTCCTCACTCGGCTTGCCGACTTGCGACCGGCCATTACTTTTCATTGTACAGCTCCGCTGATCTTCCTTCTTCACCAGAGTGAAAAGGCTGAAAGTTTTTTCTTTTCTTTTTAGATGCGGAGCATCTCTTGCTCAGGTCTATGTCCCGCGGCGTCGTAGTCCGCACTCACAATACGCATGCGCAACTTTCCTCCTTCCCTCTCTCCAACAGCTGCGCGTTGCTCTCGCCGCTCTCTCTCTACCAGCTGCGTGCACTGCGCGTGCGTTCGCTTGCACTCACACCGCGCGCGCACGCGCAGCTCTCCATCTCTAGTCTCCTCACCTTCAAGTGTGAAAAAAAATAAACGGCGAGCGGCGAGCGTTCCAAGTTTCTCTGCCGCGAGCCGCGACGAAGGCTCGCGTAGGGGGTTGCGCTAGGGCAGTCGGTGGCGCCATCTCTCGACGTCAGCACGCAACTGACTCTTTCCTCGGAACCAACACGATGCTCCGTATCACCCCATGGTTCCCCTCGGGAAGATGGTGTTTTTTTCCTTCTATTTGTCAAGGTTTTGAACTACTTCTGTTTCACATCACATGATGTCAATTTTTAAACCTCAGTTTAAAAACAAATCGTCACTAACCACCAAGGTGGTAATTTATCGCAACAGATTCAGGTTTTCCAGCGCTGATCGTAGTAGTATTTTATTTCCGACTCCAGGCAACATCAAAAGCCCACGTAGATGTCTTCCCGAAGGGCAATTTGTTCTTTCTTGTAAAAAAATCAGCAGAACCCATTTTTTGGGAATGATTATCTACGTTAATGCGAATAGCATCAAACGGTGCGGAGTTATGCGCGTTCGTCAGGTGGCCGGCACACTCTGGATACGCCAGCCCACTCTTGAGGCGATTCTAAATTTGTTGACACTTTCACAGCCCTGCGCACGATCTCCGCAGCCCAGCACGTGCGTTTGTGTCACTTAGGAAGGCGAGCAAAGGACGCGCCATACGCACAAACACTCAAAATGGTACCGACCAGACTTTCTGGCGTCTCAGCTATACTTCGTTTCAGCTTGGGTCCAGACGCAGCCGATGCTACAAGCGCGAGCTCCGGGCTTCCAGCGTCCCTGCCAAGCACGCGCGCTCGTGCAATGCAAGCACTATTCAGGGCTACACGCTCGCGCTCGTAGCATCGGCTGCGTCTGGACCCAAGCTGAAACGAAGTATAGTCTCAACTAGGGTGCCTTCATGTGCGCTTTGCTTGGGGTGATGACATCTGGCCATTTTGTTTCCAATTCTTCTTTTTATTTTTTGTTCTGAAGCACGTGAAAGAGCGTGTCCCTGCACGCGCTCGTGGCGCTGACTGTGCTACGGCGACATTTTGTTTCCGGCGATTTCTTTGTATTTTCTCTGTGAGCGCGTGCTGTCGGCATCGGGTACTACAAAGGTGGCATCACCCTAAACAGAAGGCCATTGAGGCACGCTAGTCTCAACCAACGGTACTCTATACGGTTGTTTATATCTTTACCATAAGACGCGCCTTACAGCGCTGTCACAGCTACCGGTGCGCGCGCGTTCCATGCACGAGGGCTCATTCCGCTCTCGTGAGGGTGAGCACGGCCGCTACATCACCCTCTCCCGAGCGCGGGAGAGGGTGAGCTGAGGGCAGTGCTAAGCCTCACGAGAGCGGAATGAGCCCTCGTGCATGGAGTACGCGCGATGGTAAAGATATAAACAGGTGTTTAGAGTTCCTTGAATGACTGCCTTCATAGCTCTGTGGTTAGCGCGTCTGCCTGCTGATCAAAGGGTCAACGGTTCGAATCGCGCCGGCGCCGGTCTCTTTAATGCGAATAGCATTCTTTGGATACTTCACGCACTTTTCGTCTATGTATCTATCTATCTATCTATCTATCTGGCTATCTAACCTCTTACGCCGCGGGTCGATAAATAAATAAAAAACACCGGCGCCGGCGGGATTCGAACCGTTGACCCTTAGATCAGCAGGCAGACGCGCTAACCACAGAGCTATGAAGGCAGTCATTCGCCGCACTCTAAACATTTGTTTATATCTTTACCATAGGACGCGCTTTACATCGCTGTCACAGCTACCGGTGCGCGCGCGTTCCATGCACGAGGGCTAGCTCACCCTCTCCCGCGCTCACCCTCTCCCTCTAGCTCACCCTCTCCCGCGCTCGGGAGACCTCTAGCTCAGCCTCACGAGAGCGGAATGAGCCCTCGTGCATGGAACGCGCGCGCACCGGTAGCTGTGACAGCGCTGTAAGCGCGTCCTATGGTAAAGATATAAACAACCGTTTAGAGTACCGTTGGTTGAGACTAGCTGAGACGCCAGAAAGTCTGGTCGGTATCATTTTGAGTGTTTGTGCGTATGGCGCGTGCTTTGCTCGCCTTCCTAAGTGACACAAACGCACGTGCTGGGCTGCGGAGATCGTGCGCAGGGCTGTGAAAGTGTCAACAAATTTAGAATCGCCTCAAGAGTGGGCTGGCGTATCTAGAGTGTGCCGGCCACCTGACGAACGCGCATAACTCCGCACCGTTTGATGCTATTCGCATTAACGTAGATAATCATTCCCAAAGGATGGGTTCTGCTGATTTTTTTATTTATTTATCGACCCGCGGCGTAAGAGGTTAGATAGCCAGATAGATAGATAGATAGATAGATACATAGACGAAAAGTGCGTGAAGTATCCAAAGAATGCTATTCGCATTAAAGAAGCCAAGCAGAATAGCAGACGTTGTTATTCACGCTATAAAGCGGTAAAGAAGCGCGGCATTCCACCGATTATCCACTCGGGGAAATTATGCCAAGATTTGGGCTGTGGACGCATGAGTCGCGTCAAATAATATTACACAAAGGCCGCCTCGCTAAGTTGGTGAATTAACTGAAATCTGTCGAATAACTCTTTACTTTATGTTTTAATTGGGAATGCTGCGATTACATGTATGCTTCAAAGCAGATATTATTTCAGGCTAACCGATTTAAACGATTCGACAGAATATAATTGGATTTCATGCATTCAACGATCAGCTTTGGCGGTTTTTGTCAATTTCGAAACTGCACTCAAAAAATGAAAGACGTTTACAATCCCCTGTGACGCCGAATTAGAGCGCAGCTCTTGAGGAGGAGGAGGGGAAGGTACGTAGAGGAGGGTATGCTCCTCCTCTTCATCCATACCCTCCCCTCCTCCTCTCCTGCTCGCTTCCCCTTTAGCGGGAAATTTTTGCTAAATTTTCCGCTAAACTTTGCTGGAAAATTTTTTGGCTAAATTTAGCGGGTAATTTTTCCCCGCTACATTTAGCGGGAAATTTTTCCGCTGACTTTTCAGGGAATTTTTCTGCTAAATTTAGCGGTGAATTTTCCGCTAAATTTAGCGGGGAATAATTCCCGCTAAATTTAGTAAGGAAATTTTTTGCTTAATTTAGCGGGGAATTGTTTCCGCTAAATTTAGTGGGAAATTTTTTCGATAAATTTAGCGCCGAATTTTTTCGCTAAATTTAGCGGAGAATCTTTTCCCTAAATTTAGAGGGAATGTCTTTCGCTAAATCTAGCGGGGAATCTTTTCCCCTAAATTTAGAGGGAAAATTTACCCATAATGCAACGCGCGGTGACGTCACTGGTGATCCTCCTGACGTCACTAGTGACGTCACGTGTGACGTCATCATGGCGAACGTCCCATAATGCACCGCTCGGTTACGTCGATGGCGACGGCGACGTTGCTCAAGCCGGATGCGGGCGCCTAAGAGCTGCGCTCTAAAAGATCACCCAAGTTCCCGCTCGTAACGAATGCCAGAAAGAGTGACGTGCCCGTTTCGCACGTTTGATCATAATCTCGGTGCTCTTTTCCTGGAGTCGGCCCATGCGCCAGCCGAGGCGCTGCCGAGATAATGGCAAGGAGCGCAAAACCACTACTTCTCACTTCAACGTACCGCTTCTAACAGAAATTCCTTCGCTCGTTTAACACGGGAGCGTTAAGGAGCTCTTGTCGCAGCAAAGCCGGCGCCGGTGTTGGAGTCGGCGTAGGTGGGACGAGATAATTCTGATTGGCCGATGGGGTCATGACGTCACAGCCACACGACCTTGCGCGGGAATTTCGAACAACCCACAATTGCTCACGTGAAACGTGACGTCACGCGTGGAATGAAAGCGATTGAAACATGGCATGTAATCCCAAGTAAAGGTCGCCACATGTCTCAAACGATTTCCATTTGCGAAGTAATTAATTTGCCTTGAAGAAAACAATTTTAAGGATTTTAGGCGGGATCTGAATGTACGAGTCTTTGGTTGCGAGCCAGACACGCTACTGACTTGACTATGCAGACACGCTTGCACGGCTTTCGCGTTCCACTCTTAAAGGCGAAACTTAAGCGTCCACTGTAATTTTTGTATCCAGTTTCCGATACAAAACACTAGAAATGTTTGAATACTGGTTCGAATCGAATTACGCGGTGTCATTCCTAGCTTCAACACTGTTAAGGAAACCGGATCACGTGGCTTTTATCTCCACTGGGAAGGTTATGAATGGCGAAGGAATATTCGATTGGAACCGGTAATCGCACAGCCTTACAGAACATGCAGAACATGGCTTCCTCTGACTTTTCGCAGACACCATTTCGCGCCCCATTGGCGACGAGATTAGAGTCCCCTGATATTACAAGTAAAGGCAACCAATACAAATGAGAAAGCACATTCCGCTGGAACAAAATGGCGTCATTCAGTTCAGTCCTCTACTATGCGCCGCCATTCGCTTCCCAAAAACCTGCACCGTCACGGAGTCGGTGCTTCAAAGAATGTCGCTACTTGTAGGAAGCTCTTATCTAGGGAATTTAGAAAGGGATGTTTTGGTGGAGCCACCTCGCGGGCGCTCTTCTGTGACCGAGTGGGTAGGATTCGAGCACAGGACGCACTAAGTGTTTGCACAGGGTGCACGGCTACGATGGCTCGCATCTATGACAATAAATAACGGTTGGTTTATGTTTAAAAAAATGCGTATGGCGTTTCTTTGTGTGCGATTTTCTATTTAATTACAGCTCCTACAATCCGCTTTTGATATAACGATCTTTAAAATGTTCCGAAACAACTTTGCATGCGTTCCTATCGGGCGCCACAATGTGCCCGCTAAAAGTCAGAGAAACACGCGTGTGCTGCGTGGACAGCCCTCAAGAAAACAATAACGCGAAAACTGATCGATGAGTATCTCCAGAGCCTGTTGGCGTTTGGCAAACTCCCCAATTGAGTTAAGCCTCTAAAATTCAACTGCAACTAAAACACGACCAATGAAACTACTAAGTGAAAAGTTAACTAACGCATTTGAGATAAATAGCCGTCATACCTCGATTGTTATTCTATTGTCTAATGTCCGTCGAGCTTAATAAATACGCGGTGAAGACGGCACGCATTTGACTCACATCTTTTAACAATATGTTGGTATTAAAAGCAAGCACCCTGAATATTGATGCCATACAACCACTCTCCGCGTGTCAATCCAAAAGTCAACCAGAACCAAACTTAAGCCTTTGATAACTCCTCGTCATCTCTTCAGAAGCACATATTCGAAAGCCTTCTTAAACTTGCACTCAGTTCAGGCACGGCTGGCTGCCAGATTGTCTACGCCGCCGGTCCAAGCTGTTTCCTTAAGAGATGTTTTTTGTAACATCAACTTTCACTGTACAGAAGCAGAAAATGAGCCCTAAGTTCATTCCAGGTGACACATTTTCCGCGAACCAACATGTACTATTCTTCTTTCCTTGTTTAAGCAGAACCGGCGAGGCGTGGCGTTTCAAGAGGAAGCTGATGACACCTGCGTTTCACTTTCGGGTCCTGGACAACTACATGCGCATTTTCAACGAGAACGGCGATTTGCTGGTGAAGCACTTATGCTCCGTCGTCGACAAGGCGCCGGACGAACCCATACGTCTCTTCAAGAGCACGCAGAGATGCGCCATGGACATCATTGGAGGTGGGCATAGGGCCCATGGCCAACTGTATTCTGTCTTTATTTCAACCGGCAGCAAGTTAGCTGGTTCAAGATGAACTGCTGTTCATCTTGAGGTCCACCCTAAACAAGAAACAACACACACTATAACAGAGCTCTTGTGTAATCTGGAATATACCGACCAAAACACGCCTCAAGAACGCCTGATTGGTCTGCTTTCCCACCGATCGCGCGGTAATTGGTCCAATCACAGTAATCTGGAGAACGCGTAGCACGTCGAGGTTTACAGTAGGTAGGATGCTCCTTAAACCTAACGCCGCCACTTAGTTCCTCATAGATTGTTCTATTTAGGGCAGCTCAAAACTAAATTTGTGTCTCCAGCGACTGGAATATGTTCTCCAGACTGGGTTTTGATCGGGGGGCCTAGCACTCCAACCAGTGCACAGCCGATAGGCCCAAGTATAGGACACACACAAGAAACGAAACAATTCGTCGCGGCGTTAAGTTTGGGGCCATTGTATCAGTGCCAAAAACCCGTCTGACTCAAAAAATACTATGAACCAGCAATACTATCCTTTCAGAAACATTAAGAAAGTGACACGTCATGTTCATTTCCTCTGCCCACATTAATCGGAGACAATTAATAATTATTGTATCCGCTTAGAACACTCGTTTTGACGGAAACCCGACGGTGTCCCCGCGAAATTGAGAGCGCAATTAAAAAAGAAAGAGAATACCACATACTTCAGAGAACATAATAAAGCGTTGTTAAAACGCTTCCAGTTTCAAATAGCACAACAGTATCCATAGCTAATAACCCTGAGAAGAGAGACATACGTAGAGGGTCTAATACAACAACGCTGTCTCAAACACAGAGTCCTCGTCTACAAGTTTTCGTGTATGCTCATATTTCATTCGCTGGCTCGCGCGTTGACTCTTATTTTAGAATGGTGTTCTTTGGCTAAACACCTTCTACTTTAGACCTAGAAATACTGATGGCAACTTGAGCATCTTTTTAAATTATTATTACTGCACTTTGAAACAGCTGATTGTAGAACAGCGAAACGCCAAATTTGGTTAAACGAATGCTAGAAGGTGGGCTGCTATATTTAAAATAAATAATCGAACGCCTGAAGCGGCGGTGCAGTCATCCTTATTAACGAGGCTGTCATTATTGTGGAAACAACCAAGCAGAGCTGTTTTTAATTACATATTTTGATACAGCCACGTACGCTACCAGTAGTCTGGTAGCGCACGTGGCTGTACGCTACCAGACTACATGTTTGTGTACATATGGGCTTACCGAGCCTGAAGTGCTCGGTAACCTCATATATACACAAACATGCGGTTCTGACGTCACTTCGCTGCGATGGGGCTGCTATCGGCACGGCGCACGCGCGAACACTTCACTTCCGGCGAAACGTGTTTCTGCTCCCCGCAGTGCGCGCACTTCGTGCGGAGAAGCACTCACTTGTTTGTAAACATCGCGGTGGTCAATAGGAAGACGGGAGGAGGAGCCGGAGGCGCTGCTAAATAGGAAGTTTGGAGTTTTCATTTTATGGATATGAATGGCTGTCTCATCAGACTAATGCAACGTTGTGTTTTTGAGCCCCATTCATAATCTTGCTTCGCTTTCAGAAGTTACGATGGGAGCCAAGCTGCAGCTGCAAGAGAACAAGAATCTCTACTTCATGAGAGCTTTTAACCGGTACGTGTTGCATTCGGCGAGACATTTTTTCCACAGTTGTTATTATCGATGTAAAGGTAGAAAAGTAGAAGAGAGTCAATCGTGCACTCGCTCGGGGCGAAGCTGTCACTGACTCACTTGTATTACTCGAATAGTGCACGTAACTGAAACCTGGGAATTTACTTCGACGGTGATTTGTCATGGTGTACTTGTATGACGTATATGTAAAATAATAAGAACCGTGTCATGTTGTCTTTACAATGTCCAAATGTTCGTGCTCTTTTGTGTTAGACAAATGATAACACAAGCATTGGCATATAGTTTGTTACGGTACGGATATTACCATCTTTTTCAGCCTGCTCCCTTTTTGTGGCGTGCCAGAGCACATTCTTTATTAAAAGGTATTTTGAAAAGTGTTGCTTTTGATAGGCCAGAGGTCTTCTTAAATACATGCATATTTCACGAACTTCAGCTGTCGTGTTTCGATGGACTTTTTAAAGAAACCGTCCTCCGGCACTCCTGGAATTCTGTGTTTAAGAGCGTCCTATCTACAGCAGCGACCAATGAGACCCTCACTCCGTTTCGATATACCATTCATCAGAACAAGATATGGTAGTGCTTATGCGAATGTTCTGTGTACAACATGTTTTCAACAACCTACCAGAATCATCGCTTTCTGTAACATCTAAAAAGAAACTTTAAAAAAGCACTGCGTAAACTTAGAACCATGAGTTACCAATACCTGTTTCAATGTGTTATCATGTTTCAAATTTATTCCTCTTTATTTCCTTTCTTCCCTTGCCAAAATTTTCGAGTTCTTCTAACGCATGTTTTCTGAGCGTAAATCGATAAACCCAAATTTGAATTACATCGTGACTTCGCCACCAACCGAGCTAGGTATACACAAGCCCCTGAGGCTTACGCCGAGCTCGTTAGTTGTACTTCAGTCATTGTTACTCATTAAAATAAAGCTATAGTTTCTGTTCTATGTTCTATGAAGTTTGTGCCTTTCACGACGTGTCCTATGCTTAAAATGGTCTCTTTCCTTTTTCTTTTTCAGAGTGATGTTTCTGCTTTCTGTGAGAGCTTTCAGACCATGGCTCTGGATCCAAACAATCTACGACAATACACGCGAGGGAAAAGTATTTAGGGCTGACCTTCAGAAAATGATGACATTCACCTACTCCGTAAGAAACGTTCCTTTCGGTCTTTCATCCAGATGAGAGCATAAACCAAGGTTTCGTTTTTGCGTGACAAACATCTAATGATGCTTGTTTTTGCGCCTGTAGTCGACAAGTATTCGTACAACCGTAACTAAATCAATTTGAAAAGTATTTAACAGCGGAACCAATAGTTTCCGTATATTTCTTTATTATATATGTAAAAGAGAAACCCGAAACTGTTTATTACCTAACACGGATTGTGATAACATTTGCCAGAAGTACCAGTAAATTTTACATATGCGAGACATCCATCTCGAGACATGTAATTAATAAAAATAATCATCATTCAAAATTGATTTTAAGAACAAATCTGCAAATTTGGCGCCTCGTTAATCAAACTAATGTTCATGCACCCGTGATCGTGAACCATCAGTTCAACTTTCATTGGTGTTCCCTCGTAATTACGTTGTGCTTGTTTCTCAAAAACACACACAAAAAAACAGGTTATGCGGAAGCGGAAAGACAAACTACAATGTACCGATACCCTCCCGAAATCTGACACCGAGAGCAACGAATTGATATCTGGAGGAGAGACGACATTGATGAACATCCTCTTGAGAAAACATATCCAGGACAGCAGCTACACGTTGGGTGACGTCCGGAACGATATTGACACCATCATAGCCGCGGTAAGTAAACGCAACGCGCTTGTCTTGCCCCTCTAAAGCCGCGGGCACACTTCTCGTACACATCGTACAAAAAGACACACGCTGTCCGCTGTAGACATGGTGACACATTTATCTCCGAACATGTGCATGTGCGAAACATGTGTGCTCCGTACACATCTGGATGTTTCGAACATGTGTGCAGTCAGCGTTTTCGTGGGAGCAATGTGACCGCGTCGTCAAAGAGATGTTACAGGCAGTAAACTACTATATACGGGGCGTTACACATGAAGGATGTCTATTTGGAATCTTTAATTTACGCACGAAAGAAGAAACACATGGGACGGAGTACAGAACACGGCATGTCTTTCAACTAGCAACGAACAAGAATGAAAAAGAACCGCCCGCGAAAGGCGACAAACAAACAAACCTGATAATAATAATAATATTTAAAAATAAAGGGGTGATGTAACGACTTTTGGACTTTGCGAAAATACCACTTAGAACGGATCCCTGGCGATAATGACCTATGAAACTTCGACCCACGCACTCGAAGTAGCAGAAAAAAATGAAAGAAAAACGAGCAGCGTTCACCATCTCAACTCGCAGCCAGAACCAGGGGCCACGGGATCTGGAGCCGATTATATGCCGCCATTGTTGATCATAGCCACGCGCTGGGGTTGGCAAGGCACAGTACACGCGCTGAGTGCCAGGCATTGTTATGGTTCGGCTAATGTCGCTATTGCAGCGATTGGACACGGGCCACTACCCGAATGCTTCTCGAGCTATCGATTATCACGAGCCCAAATCGAGTGCCCACGCAATTCTGGGGTCCAATCTACGAGCCGCATTCAAATATCGTCACGAGAGGATACTGCGATCCCCCAGTTACGTCATCAAGTTTTGCGAAGAAGAAATTGAATGAAAACGCTCGCTTTTGTCCTTGCAATTACACCGCAACAAATAAGTTTCTTGGCCAGTGGCGTTGCGTGCGAGTATCCTTGAGTCCCACTAATGTCAATAAGCTCATCTAAAGTGAAAAATTCAATATTGTTGCATCGCCCCTTTAATAACAATAATATTACTATATACAAAACGGATGGTGGTGCATGGCGGTGCGGCGGGTCCAGGAGCGCGGGGTTGCTCTTCTCGACGTGTTCTAGCCCTCTTTTGGCACGGTCGCTGACACGTGAAACAAACACGCATCAGACACCGTTCCCAGACTCTCTTTCGTGAAAAAAGTATCATACGCGGCCGAACAGGTTAACCACTTCAGGAGTCCGCACTGGTTTCAGGGTTTTTATGGCTCCCTGAATGCAAATTGCGCTCGGTTCATTTCAGGGAAACGACACAACCACGACGTGCATGTGTTGGACACTGCACTACCTCGGACTTTACCCCGAGGTCCAGGCCAAAGTGCACCAGGAACTGGATGAAATATTTGGAAACGATACGGACGGCGAAATCACAGCGACCCAAATCCGACAGATGAAGTATTTAGAGTGCTGTCTAAAGGTATGGGCAATTTCGTTTTGGTAGCTCGATTTTTGTATTGCTCTTTTGTTGTTCGAGCTGTTTGATATTGTAATTTTGCTTTGATGATAACTCCAATCAAAACTTTCAGGAGGCCCTTCGGTTATATCCGTCATTTCCCGTAATTGGACGAGTACTTGACGAAGAGCTGACAATGGGTAAGAAAAACATAGCGCAGTGAGACAAAGCAAACCCGAATCAAAGTGTCGAATTTATTTTGACCAGCTGTGTAGACAGCTTGTCTAAATTAAACGTTAAATCAGGACATAGCTTAAACAAATAGCATTGTTTAGACGCCACAAACAACGCATTTTGTGAGTGTGACAACTATAATTGAAGATAAAATAGTGATGGCGAGGGCGAGCTGGCGTAGATTTACCATTTTCTTAAGCGATCTGAGACTGGTAGAGAACGAGAATAATCCATGTAGAAGAGAAAGGAACATAATGACAGAAGGCAACGTTGTCTTCTGTCATTGTGTTCCTTTCTCTTCCCCTTTTGATTCTTCTCATTTCCTCCCATCTCTCAGATTGTTTAAGAAAACTGAATATTTGAGAAAATCTCCAGCAAACATACTGACCCAAAGTTTTAGCCGAAGAACGCAAACGTACCAGAGATTTGATTTTTAAGTTATTCAAACGATTTTGATAAACAAATACTCAATTTAATCCAGTCATTCATATGCATGATTCAAAAACACCGAGACTGCAGGTAACGACACACACGCTGTGTGTGTGTGTAGTCCCTATTGAAAAAACCAGCATAAAATTCAAGCTGCTGACTAAGCTGGGCAAACTGTACAATGTGGTAGTCAAACTGGTTTAACTGGCAATCAAGTTGGTTTAAGCTGGGCAAGCTAGAATTAAGGTGGTCAGTCTCGTTTAAATAAAATCCAGCATGTTCTAACTACAATCTGGTTTTAGATTTAATCTGGTGTAGCTGGGAGACAGTCTGGTCTAACTGGTCAAACTTGTCAAACTGGTTTACCATGGAGCCAATGTGGTCAAGCTGGGAGACAAGCTGGTTTAAGCTGGGAGACAAGCTGGTGAAGCTGGTCGAACTCATAATCATGGTGGTCAAGCTGGTCTTGCTGGGAGCGCGCACGCCAAGGTCGGCTTGCGCTGGAACGAGGGCACGTCCTGTTCTTTGTCCTCTTGTTTTTAGTAGATGACCGGGCGCTTCAGGCGCGCTGCGACTTGCCTTTGTGCGCGAGAAAAGAGAAAGAGAGTAGTAGGAACGGAGAATTTGAAACACATTTCGCTAGCTTGGAATTTTCGAAGGGGTGGCTGTGGGCGCGTTGTTTGGAGACTTGAACGACGGTGGAAGCGAAGCGGCCGGGTTTTGAGGAGACAGCGAGCGGCAGTCCGTTCAGTGCGGGAAGAGGTCGGACGTCATGACTGAGGAGTTGCTTCGTGTCTTCGAACGTGTGTGTGCTCGTCAATGACGGTAGTGCCGACGAGTATCGCCAATGCCATCCAAGCCACACGGATTTTCTCGCCTCTGCCGACCACGGAAGAGGCCGCTTCGCTCCCATCACTGGAGGGACCCAGGTTCGCTTTTCTCACCTGTGTAGTATTTACTTTTGCGATCACCTGTTTTTGGCGTGTGTCTAGTGTTTTTCGTGTTGAGATATACGCAATCTAGTTTTATTAACATAGTTTGCTTTGCACCGAGAACCACTGTCCGTGCGTCGATTAGCACTGTGTCATCGCCGATGATATGTAGCATCTGAGCTCATGTGAGCAGAGTAGCAAGTACAAAAATAATAAATTTGTTGTCGAGCTGGCTTTTCTGAAAAGCTTGGATTTTTTATGTTGTGTATTATTTTAAACACGTTAGACTGGTTGGTAAGTCCACCAGCATGACCAGTTTAACCAGAATGACCAGCATGCCAAACTTGGCATGCTGGGGCACTAACCCAGCTTGAAGCCGGGACCACATAAACCAGCACGACCAGCATGCCAAACTGGGCATGCTGGGGCAATAACCCAACTTGAAGCTGGGACCAGATCAACCATCATGACCAAAATAACCAGATCAACCAGCATGACCAGTATGACCAGACCAACCAACATGACCAGCATGCCAAACTGGGCAGGCTGGGGAAATAACCCAGCTTTAAGCTGGGACCAGCTTAAGCTGGTTTTTTCAATATGGGTTACCTGCAGTCTCGGGGTTTTAGAATCATGTTTAATATACACCAGCTTGTTTGCGCTCTATACATTTATTTAATTAATTTGGCTTTCAACATCACTAGGGTAAAACTTAATATACAAGTTACAGGCTTTTTTTAACGAGACAAAACGGGACGGCGCAAGTGAGCTGATGTAAGTTCATCATTGTAGAAATCATTATTTTCTGCAGGCACTTGTGTTTTAGTTATAATGAAAATACCTTGACGATGCCACTATACTCCTTTCTTCTCTTTTCTTTCAGAGGGTCACACTATACCAAAGGGTGTGACGTGCTTCATAAGCATTTATAGCCTTCATAGAAACCCCGAAGTATTTCAAAGATCCCGAAGAATTCATCCCTGAAAGGTTTCTCTCGGAGGAGATAAAGACACGGCATCCGTTCAGCTACATTCCATTTTCTGGTGGCTCCAAGAACTGCATTGGTACACAAACGCTTTCCTGAATCTCCTCGGTTGAAGCAGCCTCCGTCAGCACTTGTTCAAGATGAGGAATATTCAAAATAATTGGCGAAGGGAGGGCAATCGTTATCATCACAGTGGCTATGGCCTCTGATAGCAAGTTATTTAGACAGAACTGAATATTACATGTGCCCATTTTTGTATAGTGTGGTTGTCTATTAAGAAAAAAAAAGTATTGGAATAGCTAAAACGAAAAGGACGAAAACAGGACAATATATTTTTATTGTCTTGTTAATTTATTCGTGAAACCCAACCAGCACATTCTATTTTCCGAATTTAAATCAAGCCTACCTGTCGTTTCATTGCCACGTGTGCGTGCTACTTTCAACCCTGAACTTACTGGGACGTTTGACCCGATATTTTTCTTCAGGTCAATTACCTTTATTTTTCGAGCAACCATTAGCTTATTTCTCTCATTTTATTAAACTACAATTTTTGAACATCATTAAATTTTTGGAAGATGCTGGTTCAATGTTTTACGATTGTGTTTTTGTTCTCAGGCCAGAAATTTGCCATGTTGGAGATGAAGCTGCTGATGGCGAAGGTCCTTCGCAAGTGCAAAATGGTGTCTTCGGGAACCACTGGATCAACTCGATGTAGCGTATGAAGTGATTGTGAAGGATAAAGGAGGTAACAAAGTATGGGTACAAAGGCGAACAGGGATGAGTTCGGCCCAACAATGAACGCCCGGTCACCTTGGTATAGTGTCATTCGCCAGCAATGCTCACTCTCCTCAATATGAAGTCATTTTATTCTGAAATAAAAACCTGCACACGTACAATTTACCACTGAATATTGATCTACAAACTTGTCTCTATTCTCCCATTTCCTTCTGAGCTATTTAGTACCAGTCGTTCTGTTAATGTTCTTATCTTCCCTTTTTTTTTGAGCAAGTGAATTAGTAAAACTATAATGCCTTGAACGTGTCTTCCGACTGGTGTGTTTACCACGTCTTAAAAAGTGGTCCCTCGATTTCCGCCTGATGACATCACAGACTTGTTATGCTGTCACCGGTCGTGATCCTGGCAGTGCTGGATATCGCAGACGCCTGTTCTGCTGCAGGTCAGCTGTGCAATGTATAGAAGTCCACAAAAGCTTCGGCAGCCCGAAGTTGGGACACCGTGACGACAGCGACACTCGCGTTTACTCGTGCTTTTCCCCAGAGTTTCTGGCGACCAACCACCACGATCGCGACATCCGACAGCATGGCACTCCGTCTTCTGTACGTTATTTGTTGCCACGTCAGGACCACTCTTGATGTATAAGCAGGATAGAACGCTAAACACACCATTCGGAGACGCGCTCCAGGCACCATAGTAAATCTAAAGTAAAAAATTCCGAGGACCCCAAAGTACTTCTTATGAGTTGTGAATGCGACAGCATTCGTAGTGCCGAGAGGAGCAGAAGTGGTCGCAGCGCTGGCAGGGTGTGCGGCGGTGCGCCTTGCCGACGCCACCTGGCTCTCTGGTGACAGCTGCGCTGCTGGGTGGGGCAGCGGCGGGAGTGCGAAGCTCGGCGCGGCGTGTGCTGAAATAACGTATCCTCCGTGTGCTCTCATCATCATCATTGCCCTAGCTGCGCGTACCGGTTGACGACGTTAGAGCCTCATAGCCAACGTTACTATAGCCCTCAGTTGGGAAACCCACCCTTGAAACCTGGGCCGCTGGCGTCCACCGAGACCGAGCTAAATACGATAACAGCGCCACCCTTTAGCGACGAGTTGAAACACGAAAGTTCCTTTACATGGCTACTGCGAGATGGCCCCGCGAGATGGCGCCACCGGCCCATAGCCCGACTGGACGTGCAGCCGTGCAGTTCCCGGAGTGGACGCTGCAGGAGAAATGGCGGCGTTGCAATCGCCATTAGCTCGGTTCTCGAGTACGGACCGGAGCCACTTTTTTAAAGCAGGCTCTATGGCAGTTTCCCAACTGAGGGGTTCTGGTACCGTTGCTCATAGCGTAACGATAGGCCTAACCTTGGGCCTAACGTCAGGCCTGCGCCAATGAGCTCTATGTCTATTTGCTGGATCGCGTTTGACCAGCTCCGCCAATGGACGGGAATACGGCCACGGTCGGCCATCTTTTTGGTAGAGTTATATTATCTCTAGCCATCATAGTAATATGGCAGACAGCGCTATGGCGGCAGGCTGCCTTAAAATAGCCGTGGATCTAGTACATTGTACCGTGGATAATATTTCGTGCTTGATAGAAGTTGTTTGACGAAGCAGATTCTTGGAACCCGGCGTGATCATCTTTGAGGACCCGGCGAAAGTTCTACGAAAGCCCAGCACCGGGGGAAAGTAGCGCAGCTCGCATCGAAAGCAGACTCCGTACCGGCGTCTGCTTTCGATGCTTCTTCGATGCGACTTTCGATGCGTGCTGTGCTGCTTTTCCCCGGTGCTGAGATTTCGTGCAAGTTACCACCGGGTCCTCAATTATATGGCTACCGTTCACGCCGGGTTTCAAAATATGTTTCGTCGAACAATTTCAATCAAGCACGAAATATAACCCACGTTGTTTTGATGGCAGCCGGCCACCACAACCACGGTGACCACAACTGCCACAACGCTGACTGCCATGGATGGATGAAAGTGGCTGCACTACCTCGTTGTGGCTGCAGCAGCTGTTCCTTGGCATGAGGTAATATAACTCTACCAAAACGATGGCCGCCAGTGACCGCATTCGCGGAGCGCGCAAACGCGATCCAGCTATTGTCATAGAAATCAGTGGCCTGCGCATACCCGCGTCCCCGCCTCCCGCTGCGCTGCCAGCAGTTCGGCTGGCTCGTTAGCAACGATGAAGCCGATGATATCGAGTCA